>BMAV01006295.1:0-11680 GCA_019973955.1 Trichonephila inaurata madagascariensis
GGCTGTGCAAGGTCGACTCAGCATTTGATCCCTTCAGTGGTTGATAAATGAGTACCAGGCTTGCTTGGGAATTAAACACTGGAGATTTTAGCGTTAGACTGGCCATTTGACCGGAACATCTACTTATGCACCTCAACACCCATGGTCACGTTTACTGAGTTAGGCACAGTACACTTTGGCCCCTATGGGTTGTTGCGCCACTGAGTTTAGTTTTAGTTTAGTTTATGATCAATTTTATCTTCAGGTCTGAAATACCTGTTGATTTAAAATTAGTGTGACCAGTTTTAAAAGCATATAACTATGAATGGTAAATTTTTATCGCTTTGCTGCCAGTTATATTTTAAAAATGAAACATTTAAATTACCAATCTAAATATTTTTATTAGTGGAAGTAAATGATGGCTTCTAAATTAGATTCTCAAACCAGAAACAAAATTTTAAGGCTTTTGAAGAATATTTTCTCAAATTACGTTATAAATAAAACATTTAAAAATCAGAAAAGACATTCTGCTAATGGACAACTATCTAAAATTGAAAAAGAAATAAAATTTGGCTGGCAATTGAAAGCTCTAGGAAAAAACTGTAGATAAAATGAATTCCTTAAGGAAAAAAAAAATGAAAAGACTTATCGCTGTAGAAAATCCTCTGCCTCAAAAAACTTCAACAAAGAAACTATAGGTATCGCAATCGACAATTTGTCTTCAAATAAGGAAAATTGGCCATAAAAAAGTGAATACACCAGTCTGCTAAGACCGTAGACAAAGGAAGACAACTTTCTTGGTATCTGTATTTAATGTTACGCAAAGGTAGATACAAATCATGAATAACTTCGGATGAAGCACTGTTTCTTCTGTCATTCACTACTAGTAAAATGAAGACACAATATATTTAACGCAAAAAACGTTGAAAAGACGTGGCTATTTTTTGAAAAATGCAAGTCGGCCGTCAGGTGTTATTGTATGGATGGAAATGTCCAGTCAAGGCTTAACAAAACATTTTTTGTACAACCAAATGTTAAAATCGATGCTAGATACTATCAGAATAAAGTTTTTGAAACTTGATCAACAAAAGTAAACGTCTTTACTCTCAGGGAATCTTTGTTTTGCACCGAGATTCTGCACCAAGTCATACCGCAAAATCAAATATAAAATGGCTGAAAGATTAAAAAATAAATTTTCTGCCTCCTGAGAAATGGCTACCTCCATCCCTTTACTGTGTTCATTGCGATCATTTTTTATGGGGATACTTAAAATCAAATAAACAGACGTAAAGTAAAAGCTCTAAAAGGGCTTCAAAAAGCCATCAAAGTGTTAGTTGGAAAAATCTCCACCCCTCCCCCCTCAAGCGCTCAAAAAGCCTTTTTGGCTTGGCGCAAAATGTACTTTACTAAAGGAAACCACATTGAAAATTTCATGTAAATAAATTAACTCGAAACAAAATTATGATGCTTTGAAATTGGTCACACTATTTGTGAATCCACCGGTAGACAACCGGAAAATATGTCTTTGAAGTTATTTAGTATAAAACTGTAAATGTTTGCTGCAATTTTTTAAAAAAACTTTTTTTTTTACTATTAATAAAAAAAAATAACAATAAAAGATTTGGTTATTAATAACAATGGAATAATACTCTAACTTCAAATATGCTAAAGTATAAATAAGAATCAGAGGAGAGGGTGAGAGACATATTATCAAGAGATTAAATACCAAGCTGCAATTAAGTGAAAAAACGGCACATTAATATATTATTAAGTAGTTAAAACGCTCACAAAAGAAGCCACAATGAAAAAGTATAGAGATCATATAATGACATTGTTATTCGTTTAGTAAATAGCAATATTTCGACATGCTCAATTTACATAAAATATCGAAATAGCAACCCATTCTAGCATATCTTGAATGACCTTTTTCTCTTCGTCTTTTATAATTGAATAGAAATATATAAAGGCTAAGACAATAAAGACATCTTAGCATGTGATTCTGTCTTCTCTATTGAATAAATGGAGAAAGAGGCAGTATTTCCTCAAGAAGACAGTTATAGCGACACAATCAGACAGGACTGATTCTATTTTCGGATACAATCACGAGATGGTTCATTTTTCAAGAAAAGGGTCCTGTTAAGGAATTTTTTGATCTATCCATTTCTTCTTTGTGTTTTATGCGTGAACCGTTCAGTAAAATGTATTATTTTCTTACTTATAAGAGTTCTTTCTAAATAAGAGAATGAGTGTGTGTTATACAATAGATAAAAGTATCCCCTTGATTTTGATCAAAGAATAGATTTGTTAAGTTATTTACTTTTTTATTAAATATATATTATACACCTAACACCCATAACAAATTATAATTAAGGTATTTTAAGTTGGACTTTGTATACTTGGAGAGTTTGTTGTTGTTTTGAAGTACAGTACGGACCCCGATTAAACCCTTTATCTACCGCATTATGATTTAATGCAGTTTTTTTCATACAATATTTTTTTTCGGATCTCTACATTGAAAATTAAGGGATATACATAAACAAAATACTCAACTTTGATAAATTTGATCCGTTAGAGCTATTAATTAATTAAATATATTCATTTGTAAAATAAATTATATACACTGTTTACTTAAAACAAATAGTCAAATAGTTTTCTAAGGTCTTCAATAACATACAAACAATATAAGACACCTAAATTTTGACAACTGTTTTTTCGAGACAAAAATGATAATCTTCGCAATCCGCTGAAAAAGCCGTCAACTGAAAACGCAATTTCTGCTATAAAACTATTCCCGTTTTCCACTAAAATAGTCATCATAGAGCCCGAGCTGCAATATATCTTGGAAGAGTGGATTTCAAAGAACATTTCTGCTAAGTATCGTCAGAATATTCGTAAAAAGGGCTATTCTGTCTAATTTTAAAGTGAGTGGTACTTATAAGTACCGTAGGGAGATAAAGGGTTAATGAATTCATTGGGACTGAGCATTTTGTTCGTTAATTTGGTGTTATTCGCTATATCGGGGTGAAAATAAAATAAAATGTTTGCACTCATCTTTTGGAAATTCTGCAATAAGCAACTACACAAAAGATATCAATAACTAGAAAATACACATTTTTTATTCAACATTTAAAAATATTATTACTGAATTATAAAGCACCAGTTAAATGAAAATTTTAAAATACTGAATAATAGATGTTTGACAATCTTCTTGGTTCCTGACTCGAAAGAGTTCTTTTTCAAATTTGCACATAGAAGCAAATACTGCGTCATTTACATCCTGTTGCATAAGGTATGTTTCCAAACAATGCCAATCATTAGAAAATGTAACATTTTGATAGGAGTTTCATTATCAAATTCTAAATCGGTATCTCTATTCATTAATTCCGACAAATCAACAGTTTCTTCAACTTCAGTTGGATAGATAGACAGACCATCATCAAATGTAACATAATCGTTAAAATTTTAAAATATCCTCTATGTTGTGGAGTACAATGAGATATGAAAGGAATTTCTTATTCTATTCAAAACTCACACGATAGGTAACACCCCGACTCATCTGCACCTGTTAAGTCTAATAATGGTCTGTACTCTTTCCTGTAGAAATTTTCTGCTTACAAGAAAAGTCTTTTTGTGTTCCGGGCAAAAAAGGATATTTGAAAAGAAGTTTAATTTCCTCTAATACAAACCAACAGAAATATTTTGGGAGCTGTTGACACAATTCCTTAATTCGGGGTTTAATATTCTTTAAAAAGTGGGTTTTGCCTTCATTTTATTAAAAAAAAAAGAGAAAAATTTGTTAAATCACGAATTTCGTTAAATAGGAGTCCTTTAAATCGGGGTCTGACGGTATTTTTCTTCTAAATTAAACTTTTGGAAAAGTAATATAAGGTGTCCAAAAAATCTGGCTACACTTTCAATAATGAGCTAAAAATAAACTTATGGTTTCTAACGTTCCATAAAGAAAATGTTAAAATTTCTGTTTAATAAAAGGAAAACTAGATTGCTCAATGCCCACTTTGCAACTTTTTCATTTCAAAATGGCTTCCCCCACAAGTAGAATAATTTATCGAATTTAGATCTAAAAAATGGATATTAATGTAAAGTTCCCCAGGTGATGGAGGGGAAGATCCTCCTTCTAGATCTCTAGGTCTCCTAGAACTCTAGGCATAACACCTTTGGACATCATTTTGTGCGGATACGTGCATACCAATCTCCAATTCGTATTATTGAAAAGTCGAACTAAAGCATGTTGATCCTGCATTGCTACATAGAACGTGACTATAAATCTTGTATAAACTCGATGTTTTGCTCGCAACTAATAATGCGCACATTGAAAATCTTGCAACAAAATATTGTAAAAAACCTTTGGAATTTTTTTTATCTAACATAAAAAAGAACCGTACGTGATTATCTTTGCTTGCTTATTTGTAATTAATTTTTGAAAGTGTAGTCTTACTTATCAGACACATCCTTACACCTTACAATTAACTCTACAGTCAAATTCTTCTATCTGTTTTGTTGGTTACAATATCGTTGAGTAGTTCAAACAACAGTTACTTACTTAAACTATGCCACAAATTCCAATACTACTAAGTCCCTGTACGATGAAAACAATAATTAACTATTCAGATGGGGAAATAAATTCATGCTACACTTATAGTTAACTATTGGTTTAATCTACAATCAGATTAAGCGTATGCCAAATTAAATTACAACCAGCTTCGGTAAAAGGAATTGTAATTGTTTCCATTATTACATAACCGTATTGGTACTATATATCTTTCATTTTCCCTTCTAGCCTGGCTCAGGGAAATGTAGGAGATACAAAACGAGAAAAGTCCGCTCATTTCGATTAGTGTTCTATTTAGATAAACTTCTGTAAATGAATAGTGTACCAACTGGGGGAGAAATAGAATCGACCACAGGCTGAATAGAATTGTACTTATTGAAGCAATAAAAATAAGAATGAAATTTAGTTACTAATATTATTCCAAACCTATATTTGCTCTAATTTGAGCTGTATAGTAAATGCTCTCGCGCTGAGCAATACAAACAGCGAATTAATTATCTTTACATCCTTATGTATGTGTGTTTCAGGAGTCAACTTCATTCGGAGTTTTAAATTATTAGTGTTATGTACACATTAAGCCCCAGCTGATTTGAAAAGATCGATGCTTTTATTAATTATTTAAAATATAAAATCTTTCGATGACATGATTGATAATAAGTAATATAAAAACAAACAATACAAAAAAATAGTTTTTAATTCAATTCCTACTTAGATCAACAACGAAAAATTTTATTTTATAGCTACTTTTTATAAAATAGTTGCAACTAATATAAATATGTATATACATAGGACAGAATCACAACATTAAGTGGTAATTGGTTTTTTTAATTATCATTAAAGTATCGTATTGTCCTTTTAATTTCAGTCCAACTGAATGCTTTAACACATGAGAAAAAAACCTTTTCAAGTTTTGACACAAGTCGCCAAAAGGGTCGCTAAGTCGCCATTTGTAATTCTTTAAATAATTAGTTTTAATCAATTAATTTTTATTAATTATAATTAAATTATTGTATTGTCATCCACAATGATCCTGTATATAAAATTTCAGCTCAATTCAGGGCTTTAAAATGTATTTTATTAACGATTGAAGACTCCACCAAGATAAATAAAAAAATATACAAATATATAAATAAATAAATATATAGACAGTGCGAGCTAATAGTAGGAATTGAAAAAGGTACTTAACACATTAAAAAAATTATAATGATAAAAAAAAACGGATTGTGAACAATATAGGCTATGGATATAGTTTGCACAGTACTTATTAATTTATTTATAGAAGTTTATTGTTGCAATCAAACATTAAAGTATTCGACTATGTTCGGAACCGTGATTTTGTAAAAGCGTGTAAATAGGGAATATTTATGCCATTTAGTGTCACTTAGATTAGAAAATGTATATAAAATTGCTTTAAGAATCATATTACAATAAAAAATTACTTAAGTACAATATTCTGACAAAAAATGAACATAGAATGACCCATTTTCAAAATATTCTCCTTTTGTGAAAATGCTTCTACTAGAATAATATTTTGCTTGTATATAGCTCAGACCTCTGTACAGAGGCTCAACTAGAAATTTTGAAATATATAACTTAGAAGTGGGTTTATCCATGTTTTTCGACAACAGAGGAGTGAAATTTTAAGAAAAAAACGCCTATCATTATTTCAATGGGTTGTAACTCTGAAAATAATGTGAATTTTTCAAAATTCCTAATTGAGTCTCTGTACAGAGGTCTGAGCTATATACAGGCAAAATATTATTATGATCGAAGCATTTTTCACAAAAGAAGAACGTTTTGAATAAAGGTTATTCTAAGTTAATTTTTTGCCTAAATAGTGTATTTAAATAAAAAAAAATTTGTCGAAATGTCCTTAAAACAATTTTATACTAACTTTTTTATTTTTAGTATTTTAATCTAAGTGACACTAAATATCATGAAAAGTATTCATTTATGCGCTTTTTTAAAATCACGGTTCCAAACGTAGTCGGATACCTTAAAGGCCATGGAGATCCTCGAAAGCTTTTCTATCGTACGAAATATTTATGATTACAAGATACACTATTCCTGAAAACTCGGCACTCAATTACCCAGCAGTTCGGATAACTCGGCGACATCCTTGCATATCTAAGAAAAAAATCCAAGTCCAATGCAAACATTATCTCCGATTCAGAATTTGTTTTGCTGCTGTCATAGTTAATAAAAAAATGCCGGAAAATGATGGAGACGCCAACGTTGAGGACATCGTACAACTCACATAGTGAAGGACTAAAAGATGTTGAAACAATTCAGTATTTTGAACAACAAGGTGCATCAGTAATAGACTTATTGTTCCTTTATTATTTTCATGATAAGCCCGAAAACCTCAGACAGCAGTACGGATGACAACACAAAAATGTATTTTTTTTAAAAAAATGTAGCCGATTTTTGTAAAGTCGGCTAATTAATTTTTAATATACGCCTTCATAAATTATTTTTTTAAGATACATGTGTTCGAGTAAATTACTATATACTATATATTCCTTAATTTTCATTTTCATGTAGTAAATGCTCTATGCCTTTATAAAAAACCTTACTTTTTCTTTGTTGAAGAGTATTTGACAGTTTATTTTCTGTTGTATTCTTCTCAAGAAAACAATACGTACAAGAGAAATACGATATTTTCTGAGGATACACGTGTACGTATTTGAACCCCATTCTCAATAAACTGGAATTTTCGAACTCGTCCAGTCTTCGGTCCACAATAGGCAGAGTTTTCGGAACTGTTCTGTATTGGTTTTCTACGTTTTGCCTAATACAAGAACTATTTCATATGAGCATTTATGTCCGTGTACAAAGTATTAGTTTAAAAGTTTCAGTCGACTTTTCTACAAGTAAGATATTTCTCTCCATATATCCACACAATAATCTGAATGTAATAATACTTAAACCCTTTATCTACCGCAGGTAATTATAAGTACCACCCACTTTAAAATTACATAGAATAACCATTATTACGAATACTGTGACGATACTTAGCAGGAATATTCTTTTAAATCTACTCTTCCAATATATATGACAGCACGGGTTCCATGATGAGTATTTTAGCAGGGAAAGTGAATAGTTTTATAGCAGAAATTGCGTTTTCAGCGGATTGAGAAGATTGTCATTTTTGTCCCGAAAAAATAGTTCATGCCAAAAGGTAAGTGTCTTATTTTTTTGTATGTTAATGAAGATCTTATGAAACGATTTGACTTTTTATTTTAAGTGAACAGTGTACAGAATTAATTTTACAGTTGAATACCTTTAATTAATTAATTAGCTCTAACTTATTAAATTTCCAAAAGTTAAGTATTTTATTTTGTCCATGTATATCCCTTAATTTTCAATGCAGTGATTCAAAAAAAAAATATTACATGAAAAACACTGCAGTAAATCATAATTCGGTAGATAAAGGGGATTAGACGAAAATAACTCAAAATTACTTGTTTATTTCAACATACTGTGTACTTAAAACAACAAATGGGACAAAATAAAAGTCAACTTAATCATAGATGCATTTAATATTTGTAAATCATTAACCATAATTCAGTTTCAATTACGTTTGTAAAAGATATTGCTGAACAGTTAATTTAATGATGAATACACACTAATGGGAAACAAAATCCGAACACCATTAAAAAAGTTATTGTAAAAGTAATGAAATTTGGACAATGCAATTGTGAGTCTTGTTAACTTTTTTATTGATTAAATTTTCAAGATCACACACACACACAGGTTAATTTAAGCTGAAGAAAATCCTTTTCAAATGTGAAATGCTGTTACATTAATAGCCGATGAAACCTCGAGAATTTCCTCTTCCAGAACCACGAGAGTGCTCCTGCTGTCATAGGAAATTGCTCCTCAGACCATTACCCCAGTGTGTCTAAGCCACAGACAGTTTAGTTGTATGCTTTCCCCTGGCCTCCTTCTGACCAACACACATTCCTCACTGGCACCAAGTAGAACCCCTGCTTTTATCAGAAAACACAACAGATCGCCTCTCCGTCCACCAATAAGCTCTGGCGTGACACCACTGGCGTCGTGAACGGTGACGGTTTGGAGTCAGTAGAATACACACAGCAGGGCACCTGGCTCGGAGCTGTCCTTGAAGTAACCAATTTCTTACAGTTCGTGGTGTCACTGAGGTAACAACTACAGGTCAAATTTCTGCAGTAGACGCCGTAAGCTGCGCAACAGTAGTACGCCGAATACGGCGGTCTTCGCCCCTCAGTCGTGCCGAGTGGCCGTCTGGAAAACGGTCTTCTTGAAGCAGTACCATCCCTTGACCACTGCTCTCAATAGTCAAGCACAGTGGATACAATCCGGCCAAGTCTTTCTGTAGTATCGTAGAATGAAAATCCCCATTCTCGTTGTCCTATTACACGACTTCTTTCAAACTCGGTGAGCTGTTGATAATGGATTCTTCGTCTTCTTAAAGACATTCTTGGCTAACATCGACTGAATTCGTCACATTGCACAGACAAATAACCCTCACGAACTTTACAACACGCGTTTAAGGCAACCTTGATTTGCAAGTGAGTGGCGCTACTAGAGCCAAACTTAAGCGCAAAATTTGAATCGATGTCATTTTTCAGATGTATAGTCTCGCCTACCAAATTTTGTTTTACACAAATCTTCGTTGGTGTTGGGATTTTTTTTCCATCGTTGTATTTTTGTAGCCGTCTAACTAAAATGTGACAACATTTTAAAAAGAGCTTGTGACGGGCTCACGCTTTTTTTCATTAACATGTCCTTTTGGGTTCTTTGGGGTCAGAATAAATGGCAATTCTTTTCCAACCAACCCGAGAAGTAAAACGTGAAGGAAAGTTTCAAATTAGGATGCTTTTAAATAACAGAAATTTAGAGTAAGTGGTGTAGCATTTGGGGAGTGTTATGCTAGTTCGTGTGGCAAGTGTGAAGAGTATTTCAAGAAGTTAAGTGACAGTCAAGAGAAGTTACCCGTGACAGAGAGCCCTTAGTCAAGGTGCATGCCATTGCATGCCAGTGAACCGCAACTTCAGCTAGGATCAGATAGATTGAGGCTTCGTTGGACATTAAGGTAGGAGTGACCATTTAAATATTCGGATCTGAGTTCGCATTGAAAGTTATCTTAGGCGAGTTAGTTATTGATAGTGATCCGGGTTACGTTATTTCGGTATTATATATTGTGTGTTTAGCCATCTTAGATTGTCTCACATCAGCTTCTAGTTCTTCATTTATTCCTACACCTCTAGCTCACGCTGATAATCTAGGAAGGCACCCGAGGGGGTTGCCTTTACAAATTGTGTGCAATTTACTTAGAAAATAAATCTTGCTTATATGTTACAAATCACACATAATTTCAAAATGTTAGTTAAATAAATAACTTTTTTCCACATTAATTTACAGTTTTTATTTTTGTGCTTTGTAAGAGAAAACTTTCGCTCCAGAAAAAAGTTCCTTTCTGTTCTAGTATTCATCATAAGAATAAACAAAAATAATAAAAAATATGCCTATATCCTTCGATCCGCCGATCAAATCGCAATTTAACCGAAGATCACCATTCTAACTATTAACAGTTTTTCCTTAATCAATACTTCGATAGTTAAAATGCGTTCTTTAATATGTAAATATCAAGAAAATCATTTCAATTATTTTATTTCACCTTACAAAGCATATAAATTGCCTGTGATCAATTATCCCACACACGCTGCTAGGAAAAAAAATCTGTTGTTTCTTATTGGTGTTTTGGAATTCCAATCTAGAAACAAATAAATTATTGAGAAAAAAATTTGGGTCGTAGATTTGGAAAACATTGTAATTAAGGTGTCATTTATTTAACCAAACATAGCAGTAAAAAGCTTTTAAACACATTTTTCTTCAATAAGTTTTCTTTTTTTCATAACTGTTTTTATCATTCTGTTGTGGATGTATCACAGTCATTGAAGGAATATTTTATTTTCTTTCTTTGGCAACAAACTAAAAGTAAGCTTAATTTTTCTCTTCCTAGGTCCAATATTTTTAAAACTAAAATCGATGAGGATTTTTTTTTTTTTATTTAAAAAGTATTTGTTTTTAATTTTTCTTAAAAAAGAAAGCTTTTTATCTAGTGTTTTAATTGATAAATATTTAAAAAATTTAATTATATAGCTAATTCAGTTCTAAAAATCAAATCAAATTGTATTATGCACAATATTGTGGCAAATATGACAAAAAGACTTATGCTTTTAACTTGAAGTTTTATCCAAAGAATAATGATTTAATAATACTATTATTGAATTATCGTATTTGAATTTAGAGAGAGCCTTAGGTATCCAAGCCTTCTTTTTATCAAAATAAATCAATATTAAAAAACTTGCTTCCAAAGTTACATTCAATCGTTTCAATAAAGAATTTCAGTTGCAAGATTCCTTTGCGTCTAATAAGAAATCAAGCTCTTTTTTTTCATGAATTACTCTTTATCTTCAAATACAAACCCATTTTTTCCAGTCTCAAGTTACCCTTTCTCAGCACAAAAACGTAATTTTAACAATTAAAATACCATTTATGGCCGATTATTTTTTAAAAAAAATATTGACAATTCTTTTATTAAATCGGTACTCATATGTTTTATATAAGTTTCAGTTTTAATTATTATAATTAATTTCTAGGTATTTCCATTTTGAAATAAACGTAAAGATTACTGACTAAATATTGTATAGTCGACTCCCACTAATGCGAACATTTGATAGTACAAACATCTCGCTAATTCAAAGTAGATGCTCTGCCCCTAGAAAATCTATTGATATTTCGGACTAAAACAATACGTATTGATACACTCAATATTTCGAAGTAAATTCTTTGACTGGCCAGATTACAACACGCGATAATTCGAAATCTTATAAAACTCTTGACAATTCGAAAACTCACTATCATGTAGTAGTCCTGTAGCAAACAGGTTGGAGTTTGCATGTTTTGTGTTGTATTGTCTCTTCGTGTCTCCCCTGTAATGTAGCCCCTTTGATGATCATCTGTCTGCCATCCTTTCTTTGTGTTCCCGGTTCCTCAAGCAAAAAGACATACACAAGTTTAACACGTATTACTACACATACGTATTACTACACATTACCACACATACGTATTACTACACAT
>BMAV01006295.1:11690-31669 GCA_019973955.1 Trichonephila inaurata madagascariensis
CACATACGTATTACTACACATTACCACACATACGTATTACTACACATTACCACACGTATTACTACACATTACTACACATACGTATTACTACACATTACTACACATACGTATTACTACACATGTGTTCAGAAAGGATGGTCCGCTATTGTGAAGAAGAGATGCGTAGGATTGTGTATTTTGTGTTAGAGTGGCATGACGATTTATGACACATCTGTGTGACTTATGGCATGTGGCACCAAATAGGGAACTGGCCGGACATAACCCTGCCTTAAAAAATCAATGATGTTGGGGACAGTCTGAGGGAATGAATCATATATTTTTACAGACAACAAATTTTTCATTAAAAAAGATTAATTATGTACGATATGTTTTTTTAAAATTGTTTTTAATACATAAATGTATTATTTTAATACAGGACTTTTAACTACTGTATAATATATTTTTTAAAATAGTTTAAAATAATGTTAGACATAAGTACAATTAGTGCTTTATTACATAGTTTCAAATTTAAATATGTTAGAAAAAAATTTCTCTTCGTGTATTTTGGGAGTTTTATCCTACCCTCTTAATAATTCGAACTCTTGATAATACGAAGTTTTTCATTGGTCCCTCCAACTTCGAATTATCGAGAATCGAATGTATTACATTTTTTTTGTTATTTCAAAATTTTAATTTCGTCAGGAAACAAATAAATAACAATAATTCACTAAAGAGTATTGTTTTCTTTAAGTTATAAATATGACTAAGTTTAGATTAGTACTGAAAATTGTCTTTTTAAATTTTTATTAAGATATCGATAAATGTAGAACACGTTTAAAAACATCCTGTCCAAGGGAATGAAAATTTTATTTTATCTTCAATAAGCATTTCTATTGAACAGTGCGAGATTCTGCGTTCTAATGAATCAAATAGCATTGCTCTGGGATATTTACTTTTCATCTAGGCTTTCATTAAAATCGTTAAAAAGGATTTTCGAAAGAAAGCTCATTGCCAAACTACTACCTTCGTCAAGTTTGTTTGCATATTTTCTTGACTGGTACTAAGATAGATGATTAATTCATGTTGTTATTCTTGATCCATTAATCAGTCATGCTGGCATTTCAAATGCATTATCTAATTAATCTCAGAAAGTAAAATTAAACTGTATTTATTTGTTTAAGCATTTGATTTAATTGAACAGATGTATTATGAATTTTTTTAAATATATCAGAGCTTATCGTACAACTGGTAAAATAATTTAGAAGAATGTCAATAAATTAAAGTTGGTGTCCAACACTCAAAGTTTTACTAGAACTGAAAATTTTTTTACAAAAGTCTAGATCATATTTAATACTATAACAAACTACAATTAATCTGTTTGATGCCAATTTAATGCATTATACTCGTATGTTATTTCTTTTATCCAATAATTGGAATATGGTAGCATATTCTAGATCTGTCGAAAATAAAAAAGAAATTTGAAAAATTTTAAGTATTCCCTCTAAAGTTCTTTTTTAAAATTATAATTCACTTAAATTTTCTCTCGAGGGATTTTATTTCATCATGGTACTGAGCCTTTCAAGACTTCCCGCGATAATTAATCTTTGATTTACCAACCAAACGGTAAAAATGCCATTATCTATTAAAAACTGACTTGTTAGCATTTTTCTGACTCATCTCAAAGGTTTAAATGTTATCTCAATAATGTCAATGCTCAAGAAAATCCACCAAGTTGGCAATATAAGTTTCGCGTGTATCAGTACACTCTAAATTTGCAACCATGTGCTCGTTTCATACAACGTCACCAATTCGATTGCGGTAATACGTAAGTACCCAAAAGTCTTTATTGGAAATATTATGATTCTAAATGCTTTTGGTTGACGAAAACTATATAAGCATGAGATTTCCAGAGCAAAAAAAAAAAAAAAAAGAAATGCTTTTGTGACTGTCTTAGATGCTCGCGTGTTTGTGTACTTCTGATTTAGTTTTTATGCCACCGCTTTAACAGTTTGTTTCTTCAATAAAACGTGAATTTAAAATGTATGTATTCATGTATATATTCTCAACATACTGCATGAAAAATAATATTATATATTTTTAAGGATTTATAAGTATTGTTAAAAAAATTACCGTTTTTACTCGGGTCTAAGCCCAACTATTTTTCCAGTGTTAACGCTACTGCAAATCGGATGCACCTTAGAATCAAAGGCAAAACATTTGATGGGTGTGGAAAATTGTGTTCTCGCCCCTTTTTAAAAGGGAAAAATAAAGCTGTCCATTCTGGCTACTTGCATCTGGCCATTTCGCAGTTTATCTCTAGTATTCAATTTATACTAAGGATCGTTGTCTGCTCGTATTAAGGAAATTTGTTTATATGCCCTTTCTTTTAATCACCAAAACATCAAAGATATAAATAAAGAATCAAGAGGGAAGCAACTTTATACGCAGAAAAAAAAACGAAACAGAGTACGGAACAGAAGCCTGTGATGAAAATTTGAGACGGATTAAACCAATATACGTCGATGGTGTAAAAAAAAATGACATAAATTTTGCTTGTAAATTTTCAACAGACTTTAATAATTATTTTACATTCTTTTATAACACATTCTTTTTTTAAAAAAAAATGTTGCGTAACAAAGGTTCTGTGTGGCACAAAATGGGATACCGTGTGTCCGAAGTCAGCTATGGCATTGGGAGTGACGAATCCTTTTAGAAACAAGGTATTGACGCTTAGAGTAATTATAGGCTCATGTATATATTTGAAAGTTTTTAATAATGATAAACAATAGCGTAACATGTACCTTAACATCGCGCGGAAGGGGAGAAGGCAGGATTCTAGGGAGCCCAAAGCTTTAAAGATGTAAATTACGGTTTAGGGTCCAAAACCTGACTTTTGCAGGGTGGGACTTGATATTGTCCGTTATACCAGTGCTCCCCAACCTTTATATCGCAGCGAAACGGTCAATTTTTGATAATTTTACCGTGGCCTACTGAGAGTGGGATGTTGATTGCTTATATTTTAGATTGTGTTTTGTTACATTTAAATATACTTTCAGAATAAAACACAGTTTATGATACCACCCCCCCTTTGGTGACCGTATCTTTGATTGTCAGCGTGAGCTAGATGTGTAGGGTTTTCAAAAGGAATAGACATTTTAAATTCTTAATATGACTTTATTAAGAATAGATCTTAAATGTCTAACAATTTAGATAAATTTAAATAGCGATAATCTAGAATGAACAAACACACACAATGATAGTTAAACCAAATCGTGTAACTTAGACCACTTTCTCTAAATAATTATTCAATCCACCTACTCTCACTTCTAATAATATTATAAGTCCTAATATCAAATAATGAGTCCTACCTTAATCCAAACTTAACTTCAATCTTTATATGGAAACGTCTGGGTGCGCGTGCAATGGTATGCACCTTGTATTACTGGTTTACTTTCCAGGTAACTTCACGAGTGGCTGTCAATTCACACTAGTATCTTTTCAAGCATAACTTTCCCCAAATTGCCATTCTGCTTACTGAAACTTCTGTTCTTTTAAAAGCTATCTGATTTGCATTTCTTGTTCACATTTCGCTTCTTGGGTTTTGGTTGGAAAAGAGTTGCCATTAATCTTGGCCACCAAAGAACCCAGAGGTTATGTTAAAGAAAAGACGCGTGAGCCCATCACAAGTTACACCGAAAATGAATATAAGTTATTTAAAGTGGAATATAAAGGGGTTTCCGTTGAGAGTCGCTCAAATCCGAGAGAAATACACCTCTTTAAATAAAAGAGAAATATTTTAATGTTCTTTAGGTGTCCAGGCACCATTGGATCGACGAACCGGGGGTTGGGGGTCACTGCTTTACGCCACTGCTTGTAAAATAAATAAATTATTTCTATTTAACATTAAACTTTTGTTTAAAAAATTTCTTAAGTATCGGATATTGATTAACCTTTTGCACAATTTTTTAATTTTTTTCTTAAAAATGTGTAGAAAATTATGGTGCCGTTTAGAATAGATGACACCAATTTTTAACAAAAATATTTTCAGAATTTGGGGTGCAGCTTCGAATCGATAGCGATTAAATATGAATTATAATAGACTTCTCGATTCGAGTAAATATGGTATTTTAATACTGTCGTTTTTTTCCACAATATTTTCCTTCAAAAAAGGAAAAAATAATGTTCAAAACATCTAGCCAAGTACATTTAACTAGATATCTAATACATTTTGATGATGATAATCAATACTGAAGAGGTAAACCAAATACTCGTGATACCAATGCAATTTTACAAATTCATTTTTTAGCTTAAGGAAAGAATGTTATTTCGAAGACCCTCCAAATACCCAAACATGCTCAAATCTTGCTCAGCTCAAGAATCCTCCGAATTGACTCATCGGCATCCAATAAAACCTCTTTTAGGGCATATTCTTCACAAATAAGATGTTTTCCGGAGGTGAGGAATGAGACGAAGAAATGAATTCGCGTTCTTCCTTCTGCAGACACTCCGACGCTTTTTAAATTGAATTCTTGTATTTGTTTTGTTATTTTGTGTTTATAGCCTGTATTGTTAAGTTTTCGGGATGATGTAAGTTTAATCGATAACCGAGCTGAAATCGATATTAAAGGAGGAAGGTTGAAATGTGTGGATTGATTTGTGCTTTCTTATTGTGGGATTCTAAATCTTGTATGCAGTAAAAAATAGCCTCCTCCCCCTTTTTATTTTTGTTTGATGGTATTTATATTTTGATAAAAATTTACAACGTAAATGCCTGAGTAGCTCTGGAAAATGTTTTCCTGCATAACAGGAAAATAAATATTTCAATATGTCTGTGTACGAGACTTACATACTTTGTTTATTCTTTTAGTTGATATAAAATGGCACAATTGCACATTATTTACATCCCTTTAAAGTAGAGGTCGCCAAAGTGGTGGTCCGTGGACCACTAGTGGTCGGCGAGAAAATTTCGCTGGTCCGCAGAAAACTATGGAATATACTCATTCATCACGTTAAGTTACGTTTTAAGATGCATTAATTGAGTTCTCAGATCTCAATTTTCTTATAAATATATTTAACACTTTAAAAATCCTATTAGTGGTCCTCGGGATTTAAATTATGAATTTACTGCTCCGTGAGGTCAAAAAGTTTGGCGACCGCTACTCTAAAGAACCATTTCGAGGGACAAAAGTGGGATTTTTTTTTAAATGCTTTATTTTCTGAATAACCCTTAATTTTCTATAAGTAAAATCATTTAGTAGTAAATGTAAATCTTCCAAAAATTGTTTATTATTTATTTGAAAAAAAATTGAGATATGGCTCCGAAACAAATTTTAATATAAGAGCAATTATTTGCTGTTTTTGCGCATTATCCACTTTTTAACACTAAAACGTCCGTCGATATCGATTACCGGAGTATATTTAGTTTTTTCTCCTATCCGCATTTTTACAGGGAGTATGAAAATTTCTCATGACTTTTAATCATTTTCCATAATGGTTATACAGAAAACATTTTGTGGTTCTAGGTTAATTAGCAGAAGTTTTACGACTAAATATACCTAGAACGTTCGCAGGTGTTATTTCGACACCAAGGCAATTTATGATTATAAATAGGTGTCGTTCAGCAAAAGATAGTTCACTATAAGTCAACGTTTCTGAAACGTTGGCCGCGGGGCGCGCCCTCACCCCCCCCCCCGCCGCCCACGAGCATATTGAAAATTCGAAAACAAATGATTATTTAAAAAAATTATTAATTTACTGAAAGTAATCAAACAAAATACATTCTGGCATAATAAGAAATAAAATAGACATTTACACTGATATAATACACTTATAAATGTATCACCACTGCACGATGTGTTTTATTATTAATTTAATAATACTAAGTTAAGAACAAATTCAACAATTACCAGTGATCTCAGTCTTATCGTATATAAAATTATATATAAAAATGAAAACTTATCTTGATAATTTGTAATTAATCCCTTAACTGCCGATTAAAAGTAACGCGATTCATTCTCCAATGCCACCGTTTTCCACGTAGGCATGCGTATGTGATGCATTAGCGGGATGGGGGAGAATAAATAAGCAAATCCTCTGAAATAAATAAATCCTTCGTAAACAATGCCCGAGACCTTTTATTGTATTCCAAAACCTTCAGAATAACTTTATGGATAGCAGAGCACAGAAAAGATCATACTTCGTAAAGACGAATATATACGTCCGGAGAAAATAACGCTTTGGCTGAGCGAGAAGTTTATATACGTCAATGGCACTTAGAGGTTTAAATTGTATTGTAGTTGTAGAATCACACAAAGTGTAGCATTATTGAATTCAATACATTGGTATTGTATGGAGGGGGGTGATGAAAATTATGATTGAATATTGGGTCACCAATATTGAAAGTTTGAGAAGCACTGCTATGAGTAGAAGTTAGCATAAGTAAAACTAACTTCGGGAAGTAATATCGTCCATTTATTTAACCTTGAATGCAATGTTATTGGGTTCACAGCGGAAATGAGTCAGTTATACTGAAATCTTTGTGTCTGAGTGTTTCGTTATATAACATTTGTTTATATACTCATAAAAAGCAAATTTCATTCGATTTTCGAACATCTTGCAAATACCCTGAAACGATGATTCTTAGAAAAGGTCTAGGCACTGATGAAATTGCTAATTTGTTGGGAGAACTTTGTGAGAATGAATCGGATGGTACTGAGTGTGTGTGTGTGTCTTCTTCAAATTTAGAGTCACTTTCACTCATGTCTTCATCGAAGACATGAGTGAAAGTGACTGCAAAAAATCTGAAGAAAGTGCAGATAAAATTGATAATATTCCAGTAAATCCTGATATTTATGTCCTTAGGGATGGCACAGAATAAATGCTGCATAATAATAATGTTCTTTGAAGATTTGTGCCTCGAAATGTTTTGCGCAAAATAGTAGTCCAACAAACCTCACAAAACATTATGGCAACCTCAGTTTTTTGAGATATAAAGGGTCATAATATATAATAATTACATGAAGTAATATTAAAAAATCTTAAAAATAAACCCCATACTGAATAGTAGTCTTACAACTGTTTAGATATTATGATTATTTTATATATTTTGTATCACGGTTTCAAAACAGTTAAGGGCTATCGAAATCCCTCACGTATGAGTGTTAATATTGCTATAATCTATTCATTAAAAACTATTCAAAGCAGATACATTACAAACTGCATCATAAATTAACAAATAATTTTTAAATCAAACATTACACCTTATTGTGTGTTGAAATATAAAGGAAAAATGATAATACATTTATTAAAATATCTTAATAAAATATATGTTACCTCTGAATGTTGCAGATTAAATTTGTCTTAGTGTAAGCGACACACACTCTAGAATCTTCACCTAAGCAATGATAAGACAAATCGTACTTATTTGAATTTAAGCCGCTCTCGATTCTAAGCTACACACCCCAATTCTCTCCTTGTTTTTGAGAAAAAAAATAAAAATAAATAATTGTAAAAGTTTTATTCATATCCGATCCTTAAGAAGTTTTAAAAATAAGTTTCAATTAGAAATAATAAGAAATTAATAAATAATTTATTTTACCAGTTTTAAAAACACTTTCAAATGCATACACATAAACCTATAATTACTCTAAATGTCAGTATCATGTTTCAAAAAGGATTCGTCACTCCGACTGTCACAGTTGACTTCGGAATTTGTGCCAATGTCGCCATTTTTTGACACGGTGTCGTTTTCCTGCCATCCAGAACATTTGTTATGCAACATTTTTTAAAAAGAATGTCTTATAGGAGAATTCGAAAGAATTATTAAAGACTGTTGAGCATTTACAGGCAAATATTGTATCATTTAACTTACACCATCGGCGTATATTTGGTTTTCATGTTAAATTTTCAGTGACCACCTCTCTGTTTCCGCTTTTTTTTTTCTGCGTATAAAATTGCAGCCCTTTTCAAGCTTGCATCAAAGAGAACTCGTACTAATGCTATTACCGATACATTTTATGTTTAGGTGATTAAAAAAAAGTGTTTACGAAAAAATAAATTCTAAGTACGAGTAGACAATGATATTTTGGATTGACTGAATACTGGAGATAAGTTGGGGAAAGAGATAAGTCATCGAAGCAAGTGGTCAGACTGAACGGTTACATTTTTCCTTTTGAAAGGAGTGAAAACTCAATTTCCTCCATCCAACAATTGTTTCGCATTCGATTCTAATCCACCCCCAATTTTCAGTAGCATTAACATTGTAAAAATAGTGTGTTTTAGAATCTGTAAGTATTGTAATCCAAAATTGAAAATGTGAAATGGGATTGGAAACGTTTATTTTATGACAAAATACATATTTTGTTTATAAACCTTTTACTTTCTTTTAACCCTCTAAGCGGTCTGCACGTAAAGTCTTGCCATTCTGGAGATGCTTCGAAAATGCACCACACGTATTTTTTTGCCGTCAGGTGGGGTTCTCAAAAGCGGTTGAGCCGTATTTTTAAGAATGCGGCTTGGCCGCTTTTGGGAATCTTGCTTGAAGGCAGAAAAAGTATCTCTGGAATGACGGGATTTTACGTGCAGACCGCTTGGAGGTTTAATATACTAGATTGTAATAATTAAATGAACAAAAAATGAATTATTAGGGAAAACACTAAGGTGATATTTGAAAGAAAATGTATATGTGCATAGAAAACTTATAAATAGATTTCTATTTATTTTCAAAAAACTTCTGTAAAATAAAGTTTTATTTCGTAATTTCCTTTCTTCAATATAATAAATTTTTATTTAATTTTTTCCTATTTTTTTTCTTGAATTTGTATGTAAAATTTATTCCAAATTTTCTATTATATATTTACATGGCTTTTAAGTTTAAAAGTGTTAAGAGACACGACATTTTTAATTAAAAACATTTCTTTAATAATTTGACTTATGGAAAGTTTTATAGAGAAACTTTATTCAAACTAGCTTTTCCACTTAATTAGCATGCTTTGTGTATATAAACTTTTTTAGACCGTGTGCCATTAGAAGCTAAATTAAAATTATATAATTACTTTCTAGACGTTTTAGCACGAAATTCAACCACACGAAAACTTTTTTAATGTAAAAACACTGTTTTTACTGTTTGAAAACAGCTTAAATTACAAGTATGCCAAGAATGCCGTTAAAGAATATTCATCAGCAACACCAAACAACATTCCAAAGTCTTAAGCTACATGTTCTTTGCCATGTTTTGAAAGTATCCTCGATATTTTTGTTGTGTTTTTATATGGTCTAGTTACACAAACCACACACTTTTGTTTTAAAGATAAAAATATTTTTTTACGCCAATTACTTGATAAAGATTTGCTTTTATCCTCGACACATAGTTGAAGCATTTTGATTTAAAATGCTTCAATAAATTCTGAATATTTGAAGAAGTATATACTTCCAAAAATTGAAAAAATTTCATGCGAGGTAACGTGAAATAGTTTTCAAAAGAAGTGTGCAGTACAATTACGTAACAGTTTCAATGAAACTTCGTTAAGGTTCATGTATTAATATAGTAGCTTTATTCAAAATTTCAAAAAAATATCAATAAAACTTCATTTTATTTCAAATAAATATAATTATAATAATAATGAAACAAAAGCATAATTAGTGTTTTTAAATAATGACATGTAGAATTTTTCTCCCTTTATACTCTTTTCTAATTTCCTAATATATAAAACAATACTCTTGAATTAAATGTTTAAATAATATAAAATGAAATATGTTTAACGTGAAAACGCTTAAGATGAAATATCGGCTTACACGAAATAATACAATGGTCCTAACAAACTACTATTCATTTTTTCGTCTTAGCACAAAACGAAAACGCTTAGATTTCCTTTCTGAGCATAAACAAAATACCGAAAACACCAGTCGCATAGGCGAGATTTAAGAGAAGTGTGTGCGAAAGTTTCTGTATTTCTGGATTGTCTAACAGTATCTTTGGAAGAAATACTTGTAGTAGATGATGATAATGCGTACACAGCCCAAGAAATAAAATCAAGAAATAAAAATTTATTATTTTTTGTTTATTATTTTTTCATTTTTTGTTTATTTTTTATTTTTCTGCTGGAATCTAGAATAATTTTTTCCCGTGATCGGAACTTAAAAATCGATTAAAGATTATCTACAAGTAGAAATATGAATTGATTTTCACATAAGCTATTAAGTAAAAATAAAAATTATATGACTCATAAATTGTGAATATTTATTTCATATTTCAGTATTAGCTTCAACTTCAAATAAACAACTAGAAACACGAGTAAAATAAATTCCTTGATTCTCTTAACACAATTATCCCAATTTCAAGATCAACTGTGTGGTAGAAAAGCAATTCCTGTTCCACTAAAGTACTAGCGCTGTTAAATTACGCTCCTGTTTCAGTGAATTTTCCGGATCATAAGCACTATTAAGTCTAAAAGCAATGGCAAAAGGAGATCTAGAAAATTCCAACTATTTTCTAAGGCTCTTAAAAGAATTAAAGCAATAAAATACTTTGAGTTCTTTTTAGACATTAAGTGTCTCAATGGTCCAGACAAAATAAAGAAGATTTGATCTAAACCATTCAAAATATCTAATGTTCTATATCTAATATGTATGGGGAAAGATAAAGAGGGGGGGGGGTATTCGAAATGTGTGTTGAAAATTATTAGATGTGAAAGGAGATTTCACGAAATATATGGAAATATATGCCATAGATCTTTTGTTAGATATTAAATTCGATGTAAGTTTCGATTTGAATGATTCTAGATTTAACAATGAAAGTGCTTTCAGAGAAATAAATGTTGCATGGAAGTTTAAACATAATTTTAAAATAATCTAGATCTAAGGCTAAAATGAATTCATTGTATATATTCCTTATTTTATCAATGGAACATTAAAAATTGAACTTTCTCGAGAAAGCAAGGGTAAATTTGAAGAATCCACAGAAAATGATTTATTCATTTAAAATACTATTATATAATTATAAATATAGCATAATTTAGTCATTGTAAGCCTAGATTAAAACATAGAAAAAAGATTTTACCCAGGAAGGTTTTTTAAAACAAATTTTAAATATTTTCGTAAGTTACATGCAGTCATTTGAATAACGTATGATAAAAAAATGTATACTTAATCTGTTATTTGTTGTTTCTAATGCCACTTGTCTGATCAAGGCCCACGAAATTCATCGTGGCTAGGGGATAGATGTACGCCTGTCATTGGACTTAGCCTTGAGCACCATGCAGGTGACAGTACGATTTAGCTCGGTGAAATTCCCGAAGATAAGGAATGAATATTGCCAGAGCCTGTGATACAGGTTGGACTTCTTTACGATAAATGGCGACACCACCAATCTCCACCTCCACAATTTAGACATGGAACTGGAGGGGAGGGAAATACTCTCCAGCCCCCTGCACTCGTGGCTCGTGGTTTCAGCTGCGACCCTCCCACAAGACTTTCGAACCCACTGATTTAACGAGCACGTACTCCGTGTGTACTCGGAGGGTATTTGGAGGCACGGGCATCGAACCCAAGCCTTCCGGTCTGGAGTCCGATGCTCTAAATACTAGGCTACCCGCGGCCCGTACTTACTCTAAAATCAATAAATTTATAAATTATGGACATTTTCATAAGATTTAATGTGTTGATTATTTTTCTTCTCCCTCATTTTTTTAAGCAGAAATTATTCAAATTTTTCTGTTTTTCTTTCTTATAATTAATAAAAATTTCCATATTATTTCTTATAGGTTCTTATTATAGTTCACTGTAATGGAGTGGTCATGGTCAGGAACTCGTAGTTCGCGAGTAGTGAGTTCGAATCCCGGCGTCACTGAAGAACGGCTGATGAGCTTTTAATCTGTAAAAGACAAAAAATTTACACATTGGTGTTGAGTGGAATGTAGAGTGGGGTACCAGTTTTGGTAACGTCCTTTTCATTTGACACAGGTTCATAGTTATGAGGTCCATCGCCATTAGCTCTTAGAGTGGGACGTTAATCAAAATTTAAATCAAAACTATTGTTTCTAAGCTGTATACCGTATATACATTACTGGCCACCATGAATGTAACACCCTGAAGGAAGCATGCAAATAACATGAAATTTACAACATGCATTAGTGGAGGTCAGATATGCAAATGATTACAAATTCAGAGCAGACACACATAACGCGCGCCTGTGGCGCCAACTCAAACCGGTATTTATGGCTTGGAGATTTCGACGATTTCAAGTTCGGAAATTGTGTTTTTCTTGTGTTTTTTTCAAAAAGTGATCAGTTATGTTTAGTAGAAAACAGCGATCAGCTTTTGATCAACTATCCGAGTTCGACAGAGGGAAGATAGTGTCCTACCGAGATTGTTGATTATCTTTCAGGGAAATCGGTAGTCGTGTTGGACGAAACCAAACAACCGTAATGCAGATATGTGAGTTGGATGCAAGAGGGTACGACGGACCGATGGATCGCTCAGTCATGTCACGAACCATACCACAACACATTGAGTCTGTAACGCATCATCTAGTGTCTGCGTGTACCATTCGACGCTGTTTACAGCAGAGTGGTCGGTCCGCAAAACGTTCATTGCTTGGTCTACCCTTGACGCAGAACCACAGACGTCTCCACCGCCAATGGTGCTGATGAAAGAAGGATGTGGGTGGCAGAATGGAATGAAATTGTCTTTACTGACGAGTCACGCATCTGTCTGCAACACAAGGATGGTCAGATTCGAATCTGGAGACACCATGGAGAGAGGATGCTGAACAGCTGGGTTATTCACCACCACACTAGTCCTGCACCGGGTATTATGGTATAGGGTGGTATTGGATGTCACGCTCGCCCTCCTCTAGTACGCATTGCCGGTATTTTAAACAGCCAGCACTACATCTCCGAGGTGTTGGAGCCAGTTGTCCTTCCTTATCTTCAGGGCTTGGCCACTGCCATAATTCAGCAGGATAATGCGCCACCACACGTGGCACGCATTGTCCAAAGGTTCTTCGTCAATCACCAGATTGAATTGCTTTCCTGGCCGGCTTGCTCTCTGGATCTTTCGACGATAGAAAACATGTGGTACATGGTTGCTCAACGATTGACCCAGATTAAACCCTTAGCTGCCACACCAGATCAACTTTGGCAACGTGTGGAAGTTGCTTGGTCTGCTGTACCCCAAGAACACATCCAAAGTCTCTTTGAATCAATGCCGCCGAGGAGTGTGGCAGCGGTGATCTCCAACAATGGCGGCTACTCTGGCTACTGATTCTGGCAGGTACCACACTTCGCATAAGTTATAAATTTAATCATTTCGTACTTGGTCAACATGTTATTTACAAAATAAGTTTTGTTGTGCTATCTCATGTCTTTCTTAGTGTTGCATTTACGGTGGTTATAGCAGTGTACTTGAATCTAAGCCGCCCTCGTTTCTAAGCTGCACCCCAAATTCTCAACAAGTTTTTTGTGAAGAATGAAAAATAGTGTATCGATATCCAATTTTACGAAATTAAAATAAATTTAAGGGGAGTTGGAAACCTCTCTGTCTCTCTCTATACTGACAATGTTAAATTGGCTGTTTTCCATGTACCTTTTCTCAAATTCTGTTATATGTACATGCTTGAAATTTTTCATACAATTAAAGTATACCTTTCTCATTATACTGAAATGAGTTTTTAGCTAATTTTGAATTTTTTAATAATTTATGAAATATTTTATCAAACATTGCGAAATTTGACCCATTTTTCACATAAAAAATTTGTAAAAAATAAGTTTTTGAGTTATTTTTACAAAATGCTCATTTCAGCATATATTAGCCATCATTATAAATACATCATAAAAAATTTACATACCTGTGAACAGTAGTGTCTCAGAAAAGGTACATTGAACATCAAAGTTTACATTTTGAGATAACTTGGTTTTAATGTATACAGTGAGACTTCTAATCGGCTAGGAGAGTACGAAGTACTTTGTATACATTTTGTGCCTTTCAAATAGGCGTGGCCCAGTTTCAATGATTATTTAAAAATAGGTTTTGAGGTCTTCTAATTACACTAGAGGTAAAAATAAGGTATTTTTAGAAAGGTTAAAATCTATACAATTTGAAAATGTAAAAATCTCAAATTGTCAGAAAAAAAAAGATTTTAGCTTTCCAACACGTCTACAAGACAACTAATAAGAAGAGTATAATTACTTACTTTACCCCAGTATTATTAACTTTTAAATACATACATGAACTTGTAATTTCTCTGATTGCCCCGTCCAACGAATTTTTTCCCCTTTGATTTTAATCCGTACCCAATTTTTAGTAGAATTAACATTGGGAAAAAAGTACGGATTAGATTCGAGTAAATACGGTATTTGGAAATACGTTCACAACATTAAATTTTTCAGAATAATTTTAAAATTTATCTTTTTGTAAAACTTTAATAAAATACTATATATTTTTAAGATCAACAATAATTGAGATATATATTGTTTTGATTCATGATTTATTTTAAAATGAATTCTTATTTGAATCAAGGAATATATGCATTTATTCATGATTTATTTTTAGATAAATAAAGATTTATGTTTGAATAATTCTTATTCAATTCTTACTTTAGAAGTTTTTTTATGAAACTAGTTAATATATGACTTGAAACTTTTTCTTATTTGTGCACTTATATTTTCTCGGTTTATTTTTAACTCAAATTTAAAAAAATTCTTTGATCTATCTGTTTTTTTATTCTTATTATTTTCTTAAAAAACAAAAGAATAAGAATTTCTGTAAGATTTAGAAAGTTTTTAGTGAATTTAAAGATTTATTTTAAAATGCTTTTTGACAGAGTTCGTGGTAAGTTATATTTACTATTTACTGCCTGTAACAGAGGGACTACCTTGTATACATGGAAAATTTTATCTTAAAATTTCATGTGTTTTTCTCAAAATATTGCTTTTCTCTTTCGATATGTTTGTAATTGTACTGGAATAAATAAATTATACAGTGGAATATATACGTTTAACACGAAAATGCTTAAGGTATCCGACTAAGTTCGGAACCGTGTTTTTACAAAAGCTTATAAATGGATAACATTTATGATATTGTCATTTATATTAGAAAATGTACATAAAATTGTTTTAAGAATATTATTACAATAAAAAATTACTTGAGAACAATATTTTGACAAAAAATGAACATAGAAAGACCCATTTTCAAAATATTCTCCTTTTATGAAAAATACTTCTATTATAATAATATTTTGCCTGTATATATCTCAGACCTCTGTACAGAGGCCCAACTTGAATTTTTGAAATATATAACTTAGAGGTGGATTTATCCATATTTTACTACAACAGAGGGTAGAAATTTTAAGAAAAAAACGCCGATAATTATTTCAATAGGTGTTAATTCTGAAAAAAAATATGAATTTTTCAAAAATCCTGGTTCAGACTCTCTGGATAAGTCTTTAATTTATATAAACACAAAATATTATTATTATAGAATTAATAATTATAATAGGAGAACACACGTTTATAAAAAAGGTTATTCTAAATTAAGACGAAATACCGCTTGACACGAAATAATACAGTGGTCCCGACAAACTACTATGCATTTCATGCATTTTTTCTCTTAACACGAAACGAAAATAACTTAAGGTATTTGACTACGTTCGGAACCTTGATTTTTCAAAAGCGTGTAAATGGATAATATTTATGATAATTAGTGTCACTTAGAGTAGAATACATGTATAAAATTGTATTCAGGATATTATGACAATAAAAATATATTTAAGTACAATATTTTGTCAAAAAAAAAAAAAAAAACTTTAATAACCTTTTTTCCCAAATGTTCTTCTTTTGTAAAAAATGCTTCTATTGTATTAATATTTTGCCTGTATTCAACTCAGACCTCTGTACAGAGGCTCAGCTAGAATTTTTGAAATATATAACTTAGAAGTGGGTTTATCCATGTTTAACTACAGAGGGGAGAAACTTTAAGAAAAAAACGCCGATAATATTATATATTTCAATGGGTTATAACTCTGAAAATAATGTGAATTTTTCAAAAATCATAGTTGAGCCTCCGTACAGAGGTCTGAGCTATAGAAAAGCAAAATATTATTATAATAGAAGCATTTTTCACAAAAGATGAACATTTTGAAAAAAGGTTATTCTAAGTTAATTTTTTGCCGAAATATTGCATTTAAATAATTTCTTTTTTGTCAAAATGTCCTTAAAAGCATTTTATGCATGTATTCTAATCTAAGTGACACTAAATATCATAAATATTATGCATTTATATGATTCTTGAAAATCACGTTTCCGAATGTAGTCGGATACCTTAACACGAACAGATCTTCCTTCTGAAAATGAAAAAAATGCGAAAAACATCAAATACTTAATGAATTGTTTGAAAATATTTCAGTGTTATTGGAATGCCCAATTCGTTGCAGTAGAGAATGGTAGTATATGTAAAGTCCCCTATTATGGGAGATAAAGACATTTGGGAGTTTGTTCAAAGAGCTCAAAATATATCATTGATGCAGATTGCGACGATCAAAATGAAACGAATAATGCAGCCCCTGCTCCCACATCATCCGAAATGATGAACATCATGAAAAGTATTCGCAGTTATTTAGACGCACATTCCAATGGTAAAATGAAGAACAAAATGGACAACATCGAATATTTTTCTGACAATTTGATACTAAAAAAGGCAATGTGCAAAAAAAATATCAGATTATTTTACAAAAACTCAATAAATGTTCTGTTTTTTAAAAAACTTGAAAACTGGTTCTTGGGAATGTTTTTGGTTCATTAATTTTTATGAAATATATATTCATATATACATATCTATGTAAATAAAATGTAATATAATAAACTTAATTTTGTTGAATATGTGTCTTTTTTTGTTTTGTTTTTTGTAATATTTTTAACATGAATAAATATTTCAATCCCTTCAATTTCGTGTTAAGTGATTTTTACTGTATATAATTATTACTAGTATTGTCTTGACTATAAACATGTTTTGTATTGGTATAGGTTCTGGAATCCCTAACGTGCCTTATTTCGGCATAACATATATTTCCGTGTATAAGCAGATGGTATTTAGAACATTTTTAAAGTAAGGTATTGGCTTTAATATGGATCCTCTAATCTCAAAAAATCATAATCTGAAAAAAAAAATCCGTGTTTCTTTTTTCCCTTTTTTTACGTTTTTTCTTTAACTGCACTGTGTGCAAGCAATAATAAGTTTGGAATGTTTGGGTTGTTTTGGATAGAATTTTCATTCTGAAAGAAGAAACAAATCATATAAACCTTTCGAAGTCTGTTTTTGAATCCGAGTTTCCGAATCATTCGTAAAGTTCATACTTATACATTGGTGTGCCTGAATTCATGGGATCCTCATCATGCGGCGAGTTTTGCCTAAAGGTTGTGACGGATCTATCCGCGTCCTTTCATTAATATAATCCTCACGGGAAGTCTTTGGTCTATCCATTCGAATTTATTCACAACCAACCCTCTGAAGAAGAAACCTTGATTATGTAAATTAGGTCTGCTATATATAGTATAAATTGTAAGGTAGATTCGATCTAGAATTAAGTAGACCGATATTTAAAGTATTCACACGCTCGACGTATCTCGTTATTAATCCATATATTACTTAACTTGAGAACATCTCTTCTCTTTGAAATTCTTGAATTGTGTTGTTAATTGTGTTGCTAATTGTGTTACAATATAGAGATTGTTTTTGGATATATGGCTAGTCTTCTTCCCTTCCCCTTACATCTCTAGGGGAGAACGAGAGCATATATCATTCTTCACGACGCATGAGCACGAGCATATGTCGACGATAACGTCCCATATAAGAAATTTCTCTTCTTGGTAACTTTCCCCGAAAAAAATATAGCAGAGAAAGTGTGACTGGCGTAGATATCGTGCAACATAACAAATGAAGGAAAATAAAAAACGTGTTCTTTTCAGACAGGTTTACACCAGAAATATAACTATACTCTTTAGCATTTTGTTTTACGCCGCAGCCCCCTATGTATATCAGTGGACCCCCACTAAGTGATTTATAGGTTTCTCAATAGTCATAAGATTGTTTCTGCTATTTATGCAGATTTTTTAACATTTCGTTTTTTGTTCCCTATAAGAAAACAGTGCACATTTAATTATATATGCATAAAAAATATTACAAAATACTAGTTTCAAATAAATATTGTAGGTGAAATTCGATTAGTTAATCGAGATGGATGTAATCGTTATCGTATTGGCACGCTATGTGAACTCAGTTCTTAATCTTTGCACATGTGTGTTTCAACTATATATTTTTTGAATATATTACTTTTCTCTGATGGCTATATAGTTGCAAGAATAAATACGATGGTTGGGGCAAAGATCATGGCAACTAATTTTTATTCTTGAAGATACCACTCAGGTTGGAAAATGACGAAAGGACAAGACATGGAATGTGACGAAAGGACAAGATGTTAACTATATGTGTGGACAATGAATAGCACTGAAATAACGTAACACACTATTAAATCACGGTAGTATACAGGACAATATGGCCTTCACGGTGCAAAAGAATGACAACACAGTACGCATAAAGTTGACATGACTAACCTGGGGCTAATGACTCACAATGTAGTCTCCTGCTACTGTCACCACAATGATGTGAGAGGCGCTGAATACCATCAGTCTCAGCATTTGCCGCTCCACTTTGCTCATCACTGGTTGACACACGTCCTTGCTGAAATTTTCCTACCCACCGTGCTACAGTACGGTATGGTAAGGCATTATTCCCAAGGGTTTCCACATTCCATCGCATTTCTCCCTCGGAGAACGGTTATTTTGATGTAAGCGCGGTGCTCAACACGGGTTACTTCCATCTCACACGACACTCATCAACTGACCGATTTCACTGCCTTCGCGTCGCTACTACCAGCAATCACAGAACCATTTGTTGTTCTTCATACACACTATGCCTGCAGAATTTTTCTTGTAGATATGTGATCCATTCACATATCTACAAGAAAAAAAATAGTTGACATGACTTATGCCCCAACTCTCTCACATATGTGTAAAACAGAATTGATATTCTGAATCGAAATACATGTTCTCGTAAATATTTTTATTGGGACCAATAAAGGGATCTAGTCTAAGATGAATCTAGTTGTAAAGGTCTGAGATGTGGGTGAGATGGAAAGAAGACAAAATAATTTCAATTTATTCTCAGATAAGAACCGCAACACAAACTTAATTAACCAAGTTTAGAGATGCACCCAAAACCAAATATGGAGAGTAATTAACGAGGTAGGTGAGATACGAGAAGACTTTAAATTTTCAAATCCCTTACGTCTAGGCAATAGCTTCTAATTCTTATCTGCCTAATCTACTTTGATTCTTAGTATACAAATAAACAACTTTAATATTACAATAAGCTACTAAATATCCATGCCTCACTTCACTATTGATCAACCACTGCTCGTCTATAGCAGTCTAACCTCTCTCTCCTCTCTAACCAGAGAGTTTAAACTTTATGTACAATTCTTAATTTGCATGGTCACATCTTCTTCGGAAGGAAGCTTTATAATATAGTAATTTTTAAATACCCAATACTTCCGAAAATAATTAGATTTTAAAGGAACGCGGATAGACCAGTCTCACAGTCATCTTTCAATGTTTCCACGAAGTCTTTCAGCGTATGTAAAAGAGAGAAATATTAACATTAGAGAAATTCGCTGACCCCTAGAAAGAGGCTATAGACCCTGTGGATTCCCCTGACGTCAGTTTAAGAACCTCTGCTTTAAAGTAACTCGATTAGGAAACATTCCACCCAATTTACCAACTTAGCTTCGTTTTCGCCCTCATGGTGACAGGCTCGAAAATAATTGTTTTTTTTTAATTCGACTTACATACGGGTTTTGAATTAAGGGTAAGTTTTTGAAAGAAAACCCCATTCTTGGCTTATACACAAATCGGCTTTTACACTCTATAACAAAAAAAAAAAAAAAAAAAAAA
>BMAV01006295.1:31769-61547 GCA_019973955.1 Trichonephila inaurata madagascariensis
AAAAAAAAAAACGACGCGCCAAGGAGTTGCCCGCTTATAATGGAATTTCGTACGCAAAGGCATTTGCACTTAGCATGCAAATGATTAAAATTTGGTGTCCAACGAATTAATAGTGGGAACTACAGCGCATCGGAACTGTGCACTTAGCAGGTGTCTATAAGAAGTCTGATGGTCAAAATTTCGTTTGCATTGCAATTTAAGATACTTTTTAAAGACTGAAAAAATGCCTCGGTGAGGGATTCGAGCTCATTACGAGCAACTGTCAGAGCTTGCAAGAGGCCGTGTCATTGCACCGAAAGAGGCAGGTTGGGCAAATCGAAGAATCGCTCGTCATATGGGTCGAAATGATGCGGCCATTAGAAGATGCTGGCAAGCATGGGTGAAAAATGGCAGATTTCAGCGTCATGATGGTAGTGGTTGACCTAGGGCCACAGCAGATCAGGTGGACAGATTGGTTGTCAGATCAGCTGTCACAGCGTCAGTACGACACGGGCTCGAGTGTCCACCATGACAATTCACAGACAGCTGATAGAGCAAAATTTACGCTCGCACTTACCTCTAAGCCACCTGCCATTTACGCTTGCATGTTGTCGAGCCAGAATACAGTGATTCTTAGCTCGATCAGATTGGAATCACGCTGACTGGGGACCTCTAGTGTTTAGCGATGAATCCCGCTTCCAACTGTATCCTTACGATCATCGAGGACGTGTCTGGAGAAGCCCAGGGCAGCGTGCCGATCCTGTTCTTACTATTGCAAGCCACTCAGGCCCTCAACCAGGAGTTATTGTCTGTGGCGCTATTTCTTTTGATAGCCGGACCCCTTTGGTAGTCATTAGAGCACACTTACAGCACAGCGGTACGTCGACGACATTCTGAGACCTGTTTTGCTACCGTTCCTTTAGCAGCCCCCTGGCCTCTTTTTTCAGCAAGATAACGCCAGACCACATACGTACGTGCTGCTATGAACTGTCTTACAGCTTGTCAAACACTTCCTTGGTCAGCCAGATCGCCAGATATCTCTCCAATCGAGCATGTCTAGAATATGATGGGAATTCGACTGCATCTAACAGGGAATGTTCATGACCTGGCCCGACAATTGGAGAAAAATTGTCAAGAAATACTGCAGGAGACCACCAGGGTACTTTATCACTCTATTGCACGGTGTGTGACAGCTTGCATCCAGGGTAGAGGTGGGTCAATACCTTATTGAGCTCGTTACTTTGTGACTATGTAACTCTGAAATAAACCATTCAATTTTTCTGAAAATTTACTCATTTTTTATTCTGTGCATAATCTTTCTACCCACCAATTTTTGTGTCAATCGGAAGACTCGTTCTTGGTGCGTTGTTTTTTGTTTTTTTGTTATGGAGTGTATTGAAAATATACGGTTATCTCTACAATGAGTTTTGTGAGAAATATTCGTATTCTAAGCAAATTTGATAATAAAACAATTAATATACAAAAGGTCACTTCCTACTTAGGACAACAAAGAACATTTTTTATTTAGTTCCTTTTTATTAAATAATTATGATTAATATGAATATGTATATACATATGACAGAAACACAATATTAAATGACAAAATAGGAAGCGATTTTCCTTCCTATATAGGGTGTTGGACTATTTTTGCTTGTTTGCTACTATTTATTCTTTAATTGAATTCATTTATTCTAATAAAATAGTATAGTAAAAGAAATCACGTTATCAGAAATTAGGCCATCTCAGGTGGAATTCGAACCCACGCCCTTTGGATTAGAAGTCCAACGCGCTATGCATTGCGCTACGGGGACACAACGAACGATTTTCCTTTGTATATATGGTGTTGGACTGTTATTTCTGTTTGTTATTTTATTCTTTATTTAAATATAATTGAATTATATATATATTAACGATTAAAAATTTGAACAAGATATATATATATATATATATATATATATGTATATAGGGAGATTGTGAACTAATAAATTTAACTCATGAAAATTTAGAAAATGTGTGTGTATATTTTATACAAAAAAAAGGAAAAAATAAATAATAAATCATATAAAATATAATACAATTAAATTAAAGAAAAACTAATAATAAAAATTCAACCAAGAAGGGGAAATAAATTAAATCCTATAAATAGCAATAAATATATTACAAAGATGAAGATGTCTCTAAGTTGACATAAAAGCAGGATTTCTCAAAATATCTCTTTTTTAAAATAATTTTTCTGACTCCTGAATACTGCCAGACGATTTCAACGATAAAAATTTTGGGGAATTCTTAGTAATTCCCAGGCTTCAGCAAAAGGAGCAAGGTCAAAAGAAGTGCTGAATGCTCCCTTGATTGGAAGGATCTCAGACATCCAGACTAAAATAAATAAGTTTTCATTAAACGCATAAAAATAATGTTAGGACAATGACACAGAGAACTAGAAGGACGTTGTATTGATAGAGGAATTCAATAACAAAAATATAAATGTCTAGTTGATATTTTGTGGAGAATAACGTTTTTATGATATATTATTTACTATAGGAAAATATTTTTTTGAGATTATTTATGATCGATGAACAGCATTAAGTGCTGTTTTTCCCCCGAATATCTGATTTAAAATGAATGCTATCTTCAATCGATATTTGATATTAGACTTAATACTGAGTCATAATTCTTTTGCTAGAACGTAATTAAATAAACTGATAAATATATGACAAATGAAATTTAATTTCAGAAGTGATTAATTACTATATGATTTTAAAAGTTTAGTTAACACCTTAAAGGCTCATTTTATTTCTGGATTATGGATAAAAAAGTGTCAATTTTTTTATGCTTATTTTCAAATATACATATAATTTTAAACGTGTTGTTGTTTCTAATGGCACCTGTCAAACATAGACAGATCGAGGCTCACAAAATTCATCATGCCAAGGGGATAGATGTACGTCTGTCTTTGGCCGCAGCCTTGAGAACCATAGAGGTGACAGTATAATTTAGCTTGGTTCCACCCCAATTTTGAGGGAGAACACCCTGGGGGAGGTTCAGGAGCCTCCCACCTCTCTTCCCCATCCACCACCCACATGAGAGGACTTGCGGCTCGACAGCTATTTATAGTAACCCCATGCCGCAAAGGCACTATACATTTAAAAATATCCATGTCTTTTCTTTTCCAGGATTTGAACCTAGATTCTACGGCACAGCAATCAGCTTTGCTAATCACTATACCGGATGGACGACTCATTTCAAACATAATAGCATCATTCAGATGCAAAGTTTCCTACAAATTAATGTAAAAATTCCATTTAAATAATTGAGTAATTTACCTGTAAAGAGTTGGGTTTATGTATGTCAGAAATCCTTAGACTTTGGTGTCAATTTAAACTAACTATATATATAAAGATTACAATACCTGGGTTTTATCTTGAATTACAAATTTTATATTTACATCTTTTTGCATTTACATAAATGATAATGAAATTATGAATCAAAATTTGATCATGTGTGATACACTCGAAAACACGGTACTGCACATAGCCCAACATCGCCATCTGGACAGTAGAATCTTGTTTTTCATTCTTACCTTCTTCCCTTTACTGTCTCTCTTTGAGCAACAGATAATGAACTGTCATGTTGGATTAGTTTTCTTCTTTGCTGGGGGAATGTAGTCAACAAAGTGTTTTCAAACAAGTGTGAAGGGGGTGTGGTCAGCAGAAGGACGTCTTCTTCTTCCAGAAAATTCCAGCAAGTTGTACTTTTCAGTTATTCTAAATCGTAAAAAGCAAATGTGAAATAATTCGAGTAATACCGATTGCGCAGTGCAAATTTTAACATATTGCCCGAGCTACACTCGGGATGAGCCAGAATGGTATGCTTCACCTACCCAAGCTCAGCTCGGGAAAAGTCGGGTAGGGGTTTTCTTTAATAATATAATTTTCTTTAATAATCTTTAATAATAATTTGAAACTTGGAATACAGTTTTAATAGAATTAAATTGTTGGCGAACAGTAATCCACGAAGACTCAAACTAAACTAGTGATAAAAAAACAGGGATATAAAAAAAAAAGAAACTCAATAGGCCCAATTCTAAAAAAATAAAAACTACTTAAAATAAACACAAGGAGCCTAAACACAGGAAAGTAAAAGTAAAAATAAAAATTTTAAATAATAGGGAAAAAAAGGAACACATCTGAAAATTCAAAGTCAGAAATGAGAAAGGGGAAATAAAGAAAGGAAGGAAAGCCTTAAAATCTCCAATTCTAAAATGTCGGGAAAGAATAAAGAAATCTCAAACTAGAAATGAAAGTGAATGAATCTCTTGAACATCACAGCTACGTCAGCTGATTTGATGATTACATAAGCTGTAGTTTTGGTTGATCCAGGATTTGGTGAAAAAAGTAGGAACGTAAAATACCTTGAACTATAGACGGTCCATTGACTCTATTTGTGTGCATTCTCAAAGAAAAGTATTATAATTTTTTATTATTCTTTGCATATTGGTAACATATCTTGTTTGGTTATTATGGTGATGGACTACGTCTTTCCTTACAAATTTCGTGAATTTCATTATTAAACGTATTAACAATCTATTAAAAAATGTTTTAAGAACATCGAACACCTTGTTAAACTATATAACTTCAAGGAACTCATCTCTTCTATCCCCCATATATATGTACAACTACTTTCAAGAATCATGAAATGTATTCACATCTTAGTGACTCTCTTCTGTATAAAACGTTAAGTCCTTTTTTTGCAGTTTATAAATAATTGGATTATGCAATGTGAACTCAAGTACAATCGTCAATATACATGACCTTCACTTTCAAAAATACTAATTTTGTAAAATATTTCCAGGTTTACCTATATGTGACGAAACTCACAAAGTCTGAGTAGAAAACTTTGAGGATATCATAACCGACGGTTTGCTATCTGAACCTGATACAGCAGTAAAAAACCAAAACTACGCCCAGAGACACAAATATATTTCAAGAACCAATATATATCAAGATATTTATTGATCAAGTAGCTTAAGTTTATTATGAAATGATCCGGTTTATCGCAAATAATAACACAAAATTAAGTTTTGCTTATATAATATAACTCTAGAAAAGTTATAACTAATATATTTCAAATTAACATTTGTACGGTCTTGAAGTCAACTTGGAAGATATTTTAAAATAATGAACTGGAGGCTTTGGAAACGCATTCGGCAATAATGATCTACTCCACTTCAAAAGTTAATAGTTCCAACTCAAATTTCTTTATATAGTACAACACACACTTTACACATAGATTTTATACAGTACTACATGTGTGTACTTTGTAACAGTACTACATGTGTGTAATTTGCATTTGAAACTTTCAATAGTATTAAAGAAAAAGAGGAAACTTCTCACAAGATAGCTCGTTACAAATATGCATTACTCCTTCATTCGACATTTTTTTTAGAAATATATTCAAATGCTTATGATAAATCTATTTCCTTGTAATTACACAGATAATAAGTTTCTTTTGATAATGAAAGTATGACATTTGTGCGTGTGTGTTTTGTTTGAGATATGCCAAAAATATTCGTCAATTGAACTTATTGGTTTAAGGTAATATAGCATTCTATACATTTTCTGTTTCACTTTTTCACATCTCGTCATTTGACCGAGGTACAAAATTAAGAAATCCGTCACCCCTAGCTCTTGTGTAGCTTTACCAGTTGATTCCAAATAAGTGTGACCAATTTTAAAAGCATATGACTATTTATGATGAATTTCTGTCTCGTTTTACTACTAATTTCATTTGAAAAATGAAACATTTAAATTACCAATCTAACCATTCTTATTAGTGAGGGTAAATTACAGTACTGAAACTGGATCCTCCTACCTGGAAAAAATTTTTACAGCTTTTGAAGGATTGTTATTCAAATTCTGTAAATAATAAAGCATTTAAAAATCAAAAAAGACATTTTTTCTATTTTATTATTATCTAAACTTCAAAAAGAAATAAAATTTGGCTCGCAATCAAAAGCTCCGGCGAAAAAATGTAAACGAAAGGAAGTCCTTAATGAAAAAGAAAAAAAAGAAGTTGAAAATAATTATCGGTGTAGAAAATTTTTTTGCCTCAAAACCTATGGCAAAGAAACTATAAATATAGCTATCGAAAATTTATCGTCAGATGAAGAAATTTGGCTATAAAAAGGTAAATTTTCCAGTTTGTCATCAAAGTCTGTTAAGGCAGTAGAAAAACATAGAAAACGTTCTTGGCCTCTGTATTTAATGTTATGCAAAGGTAGATACAAAGCATGGATAACTTCTGATGAAGCACAGTTTCATCTGTCATTCACAACTGGCAAAACGAGGATTCAATATATTCCAAGCAAAAAACGTCGCAAAGACGCAGCTGTTTTGACAAATGCAAGTTGCCCGTCAGGTTTTATGGTATGGACAGAAATGTCCTCTCAAGGAATAACAAAACCATTTTTTGTAGAACCCAACTTTAAAATTGATGCTAAATAACACCAGAATAAAGTTTTGAAACACTTGATCAAAAAAGTAAACGTCTTTACCCTCAAGGAAACTTTGTTTATCACCAAGATTCTGCACTATGTCATACAGTAAAAACAACTATAAAATGTCTGAGATTAAAAAATAAATTTTCTACCTCCTGATAAATGACTATCACTATCCCCTATCTGTGTTCCTTGCAATTATGTTTTATGTGGATACTTTAAAAAAAACCCCAATTAAATAGAGGTAAAGTAACAGCGTTTCAAGGGCTTCAAAAAGCAATTTAAGAGGGTGTTGGAAAAATACCCCAAAAATGATCGAAATAACTCTTTTAGCTTAGTCAAAACGCTTACAAAAAGTATACTGTGCTAGAGGAAACCACATTGAAAATTTCATGTAATTAACTTTATTTAATAAAAATTTATGATCTTCTTAAATTGGTCACACTATATATATATGAAGCATCCGGTAAAGTGCGAAGTTAATATAATTCCACTTTGCTTAAATACCCTCCACTTTTCATGAAATTTTTTGAAATATAACTGTAAATTGTTGACTTAATAATTCATTCAGATCTCCAAAAACATCTGAATCAATATTTAATTCTTCTTAACAAAGACTTGTAAAATAATTAGAGTGTTATAACTGAGCTTTTAACAGGGCTTTCATGAGATGCTTTTTCTTGATGTTAAAACTTTAACAAGAAAAAACAATGCTATATCAAGCGCCAGTCTCGTTTTTTGATTAAAGTACAAATTCAAGATATATATATATATATAAGAAACAGTCCTGCTCTTTGCAATTTTAATTAAAAAATTCATCAATTATGGTGTCAATTATTGAAGTATGGTTTATGTATCACACACACACGCTATATGTGTATTATAAATATCTCATTCTTTTCGTAATATTGCGAATAAGTGTTTCACAATGCGAAGCATGTCAATTAGAATATACATATTTTAGAAACATTTTAGAAATTAAAACACTTTAGTAAATATCGTAAGTATTTGTAAGAAATTAATTGGTTTCATCCTGGCTCTGTAATACCAATATTGATTCAGAGAAGTATTTGTATTTTTATATACTTAAATTTTATGTTTATTTTTTTATCATTAGCTTAACAGTAGTTTTTTTTCTTTTTTTTTTGCTAAAGACATTTTTATATTTCTCTTTCAACTCCAACATACCTATTTTCGTGAATGTATAGTTGAGAATCTATATTTATGATGATCTAATACAAAGAACTTGGACAAAGAATGGAGCAGAGAATTCAAAATGAGGGAACAGGTGCTTCTTTTTTTCCATTTTCAAAGCATAACACATGCTAGTATTAATGTAACTAAGTAATAAGCAATTTTCATCTCATAATAAATTCTTTTCAAGTTCAGAAACACTACATTCCAACAAGGCAAAAAGTTTTTTAAAGTTATGTTCTATTTTAGAAGGTTTCTAATATTTTACTTTTCTTATACGTACAGTGAAATAATTTGAATTCTTATGATACCATTCGTATGTTAATTTTAAATGTGACTAGAGTTTTAAGCTTTCCTTTAGTCAGATTCTAGCAGAGAAATTTGTTTTGTCGGTGAACTGAATATTTGTTGAAAACATTGCAAAGAAGAAATAATAAATAAATATGGCCAATTACTAAATTTTTATTTTTTTAAAATTAAAAATAAGAAATTGCCTTCATGCTCATGAATAATGAAAATAAAAGTATCATCGTTATTTTTCTTTGCACAGAGATATCAAAAGTTAATTAACATTTACTAAAACCTATACTTTTTCTTGATTTTCAACTATTTATTTCATATATAAACCCAACTCTTTTTTTACACAATTTTGAAATACCACGGCTCACCAATATATATTTTTACATGAATTTTTGTTCTAAAACAAATCTCTTCCCCCAATTTTTTTTAATTCTTATTTTGACAGTGTAATAATCAGAAAACAGTCGGTTTAGGTTTACTGGTTTGTGAGGGACTTGGTCTACTTCATGGCTTATTTACTTAGTATTCTGGAACTACGGGGAATACCCGAATTTTACAATCACATACATATGTTATCGTTAAAGTGCAAAATCCGTTATTTCATGGAATAACTAAATGTTTCATAAAATAACTAGGTGTTTCATGAAATAACTAGACAAGTCAGTTAAAGTATATAAAATTATTGAATTCTACGATTAAACTAGGTACTCTACAGAATAACTATTACTTGATCGTTAAAGAATGAATTACCGCATTCTCGAAAGTTCTTTGAACCGATTCTAGCTGCTTTAGGAAGGAATTTTACGATTAGGAACTAAAAATGGCCGAATCAAACAATTGTATTCTAGATCCCAGTTCAGTATATGTCAGCGAGAATTAAGTTCCATTTAGGAAGTTCCATATAATGACACAATGCTTCGATCTGTAGCAACAGCTCAAAGTTGAGGTACAGGACAAGGATTTAAAAAGTTCTCGTATAAAAAAAATGTGTGATGGTAAAAAGAAGGCTTCTTTCAAAAGTAATAAGCAGTTCAATCCAAAGTGTCATCACAGCAATCCTTGATCTAATAAATAATGAAAAGTAAAACAAAGGTACCTCATAAAATTTAGATTAATATTCTCTTACATTTTTGTTTTAAAAAGTTTACACACGATGCTTTTTTATGAAACAAAGGCTTTTCTTCACATCATGTATTTTTGTTGATAATATTTAAATATAGTCTATTTTTGCAAGACATTCTTTTTTTCCTCTTTCTGTTTAACTAATGTTAGCAATATGAACAATAATAAATAATATCATCTGCTTTCCCTTATTAGTTATCCTTCATACCTCCACTAAGGAGGGAAAATGTATTTTTTGAGAGATTTCAGCTATTTGCGATCAATTAATTTATAAAATATCTTTGAAATTGTTCATTCTTAATTTAACGGTCTATCATTAGTTATTTCATAGAATAACTAGGTAAAGTACGAAATTTTTCATCTATTATATACTTTAACTGACTTGTCTTGTTATTTCATGAAATACCTAGTTATTCTATGAAACAACTGAATTATACACTTTAACGGTAACATATATATATATATATATATATATTGTTACAAATTTTGTGTAAATAGTGTAAATAATTTGTATATATTTGGATGTTTAATGCATTTATATTACTCTATGTTATATTTAAATTATGTTAAAATTGTGCTATTCACAAACAATGCCGCCCTTTACGTTTTAATGGCGATTCGATGAGAAGGCGAAATCTTGGCGGTAGAGCCAAGTTGGCATCATTTTTAGCGATTAAGTCGGCAGCCAATTTGGCGACTTTGGCGACCATTTTGGCGTTATTGGCGACCATGTTGGCGAGCTTGGGACCCTCTGGATTCTTCTAGAAAGTTGTGGATCTCGCCACAAAGTTCACGCTTTATGGCGCTTGCGGATTTGTCTGGAAGTTTCCGTCGGGTTTATAAATAGAGTAATGCCAGCCGCAGTAAGTCAGTCTGATTTTAAGCGAGTAGTGAACATTGTTTTGACTAGCGATTAGCTCGGCTGTGCTTGTGAATAATCTTTTACATACGTGTATTTTTGAACACTGACTATTGTGTTTGAGTGCTTTTGAAGGTGTGAAGACCTTTTGAGATTTACTCTGTGAATATTGCAGCGGAATCCTGTATTTAAGGGATTGGATTTAATCTCAATTATAAACGGCAATTAGATCTTATCAAAAAATTTTTAGAAACAGAGACTTTAAGAAATTTCAGTATCGAAAGAAAATTTAATCTACTAGATTGAAATATTAAGAAAGAGTTTAGAGGTCTCATATACCTATTTTAGAAATTTTCGACAAGAATTTATAAATACATTTAAAATAATTCTATTTATATAATAATAATATTTATATATTATTATTATATTTTTATTTTATAATTTATAAAATTTGATGTACTTATAAAAATGATACTAAATTATAATGGTAAATTATTTTCTAAATTTTACCACTATATTTTTAATTTAAGATACGTATTTTTCCATCTGAGCTATAAGTGATGTAATATAACAATTTCCTATACAATGGCAATAAGTGTTTAAGCGTTTTTAACAAAAACATTTTTTGGTAATAAATTGGAATCAGTTTATAATACATTATTTAATAAATATTAATTCTTATATTAATTAATCATTACATAATATATTGAATAAAGTAGTTAATAAAACATTTGCCTCAATTTTCTTCTGATTTTGCATAAAACATTTTTCTTGCTTCAGACAAAAAATATGAAACATACACAAATAACAGTGGCAAAATAAAGGGGGGGGGAAATGCTTTTTCAACTCTATTAAATTTATTTCATACAAAAGATTATTTATTGATTTGCGATTGTTGATCGTAATCAGTAAGCTATTTATCTGAATTTCCAAGTTCTTTTATTATGTGATATATTCCTCTTATTTTCTGAGAAACATACTCTTTATTGATAACATTAAAAATAATAGTACTATTATTATTAATACGCAAAGTTTAAGCAGTGTTGGATAATTTCTCTTCGTACAAGGAAACAGAAAACAATTTTATATTAGATTTAACACTTCTAAGTTTCATTTATTGTATAAAATTGTTGTTTTTGTGTTGTTGTGGCTAATGCCGCCTGTCTGACATAGACAGAACAAGGCCCACGAAATTCATCGTGGTAAGGGGCTAGAAGTACGCCTGTCGTTGGCCTAAGCCTTGAGCACCATATAGGTGACAGTACGAATTAGCTCGGTGAATTTCCTCGAAGGGACGATAGATGGCGGCACCACCTATCTCCACCTCCCCAATTTAGGCATGAAAATGAAGGGGAGGGAAATATTCTCCAGTCCTCTGCACTCGTGATTCATCCCCATTTCGGACCCACTGATTTAACGACCACGTACTCCGTGTGTACTCGGAGGGTATTTGGTGGCATCGGGCATCGAACTCAGGCCTTCCGGTCTGGAGTCCGATGCTCTAACCACTAGGCTACCCACGGTCCTGTATAAAGTTAAAGTTTCATTTAAGTATAAAAACGACCTTTTGAATATTTTTGTGTAAGCAACTCAGGAGCTTTTGTACCAGTGTTTTGATTTTAAATACATATTTAACTGCGTCATGATTATATAAAATCAAATTACAGTATTTCCTTCCTTCAGTGGGTCGATAAATGAGTGTGCCAAGCTTGTTAGGAGATTAAACACTGGGGTTTCACGTCAGACTGACCTGAACATCTGCTCATGCACCTCAAGGTCCAAGGTCACGAATATTGGGATAAGCGTTGCACCACTGTGTTTGGTTAGTATAATATAGAATCAAGCATTGGTATAAATTTAAAATAAGCAGCACTTAATAATACACTTGAAAGCATTTAAATTAAAATAGTAGAAAAGAAAGTTCATTGCCTATACGTTCAATTCGGAATATCATTTTCTTCAAAATATGGCCTTACTAAATAGCATGACTCGTTATTATGCCGTAAACTTGGAAATCAAAATATATTTCAAATTTATTTACTTATAAAGTCCAATTTAATCCATTGGGAAAAAAATAATGTAATTGATGACTTCTTTCTGACCCGCGTATCTTACACATAATAAATTTCTTGGCAAACCATTTCAATGTAATAAATAGGTTATGAAGTCTTCAGGCAATAAAAATTTATTTTTTTACAAAACAATTGAGTGAAAATGATTAAGAGAAAAACAAGTTTAATAAACATAGAAATTATTATTTATTACACTCATTGAAATATTACTACTCTATAGTTTTCTTATAGTCTGTTGGCAACAATCCAGTGGTAAGTTTTAAGATCCAGAGACTACTGTGGTGGGAGGAAAATTTTCACTCAATTGACTTCCCAAGCATTAGTTATGATACGCCATTTTTATATTCTAAGAAGAAAAACAATGAAATTGCTACACAATTGCACATATTATTAAAACTTAACTGTAGGAGTTATGACTATGTAACAGTTTAATCATTGATAGGTGTCCATTTTCTACCAGCACTTTTTGTCCTAAACATTTAAGATTTTTTCGAAAATTTTATGACACTTTTCAGAGTGAAATTTATAAAGGATAAACTTCGATATTAGGTATTTTACAGAAACTAAACAATAATTTCTAATGAGTTTATTGAATGGATATGTACGAACGTGAAATAAAACATATTTGTAAAGTGAACATTCAATTGTTCCTTTTATACATTGAAACTGTGAAGGCTTTTGACAAAGGTCCTTTTGATTAACCCTTTAACTGTCAAGTTATTTTGATGATTTGGGTACACAAATTGTCAAATTTTTTTTGAGCCAAGGAACTTCTAACCTCTAACCTTTGAAGTCTTCAGTAAAGTGCTGCCATCTATTGAATTGAGCACACATTAACTTTTCCCGAGAATCAGTCGGGTTTGACAAAAAGATGAAGCCGAAATAAACGTCTCCCGATATATATTTGGGTAAATCAATACGATGCACTCAAAAAAAATTACTCCGAGTAATACTCGGGCGTGACATTTTCGAACACCAGTACTGTGCCCGAGATTATCTCGGGCATGACAGCTAAAAGGTTAAAAAGAGTTTATAATGAACCAAAAATTATATTCCTTGCTTGAGAATAAATAATAAACTTAAAAACTTGCTCTTATGAAGTTTTCATTTGAATAGAAAAAAAATCATGATTTGGGGAATCGAAACTTATAGGAATATTGAATTTTATTTTTTCAAAAAATGAACATAAGAAAATGCTGATTACTTTGGAAACGAATCCTATAAAATAAATATTGATTGAAATATTCATTTTTATTATACAGGATTATTTATCATTCTTTCCAAGGTTTCGAAGTGCTGTCGTAAAAACCTAAGACGAATACAGCAGAAAAGAACATTTGAAATAATACAGAAATAATTCTTTTATTTACATACTTTACAGGTGTTCTATGTGTGAAAAACTTGGATCATACGGCAAACATCAATACGTTAGTCCAGTACCTTTCACATCCACTCTACATAGAACAATCAACAACATTTATTATCCTTTCCATATTATCCGAAAATTGTCAAAACGCGTCGCTTAATCATTAGATCCCAAATGTGCTATGATGGCTAGATAATTGACAATCTAGTCTGAGAAAAGTTTTACACGCAGGAAAATAGTTATTTAAAATTGGTGTTTTTATATTATTTTTTTTTTGCGTTGTGAAATGTGATGCACAACACAACAGGTTGTAGAATTCATATCTTTCAAAGGAAACAATAGACTAAACTCTCCCCCAGAATTTATAACAAAAAACATTTAAATGCATAATTTGTCTTATATTATTTCAATACTCTTCTTAGAGTGCGTATAAAAGTAGAAAAATTTTGATAACTTGACAAATTGGATGTAATTATAGTTGCCTCTTTTTCCTTAATTTTGAGTTTAAAAAAAATGTGTTTAATACCTATTTGTAATTTTCTAATTAGTTGATTTTTGGTTGTCAAAGGAAGAAAAGAAGGAAAAATTATAAAAGTAATTTAATCAATATTTAAAAAATATAAATTAATAATTATAACACCTTAAAGTTTTTAGCCAATTCTTACTCATAGAAAACTCCAATTACAATAGAGTTTTAACGTGCAGTTACCAATTGATAAAACATATATTTTGTTTATTAAATCCGGTTTTCTTTTATCTAATACTAACTACAAGATTATTAAAGCTAATATAACATACATCAAAGTAACGAGTCATTCCTTTTAAAAGTGGCTCAAAGTTTAAAGTGTATTCACGTTTAATGAATTTTATATATTAATATGTGGCATAACGAGAATTTGCTTGTTTCTTCATGTAATGTAAACTGTTGAAAATATGCAATTTTTCATAGAAAAAAAATATAAATAAATGAATTTTTGTCATTAGAAATTAAAAATGCAATTAAACTAAGCAAGGTATTATGATAGAATTACAGAAAATATATTTCCCATTTTCAAAAAACAGAAAGAAGTGGAAACAAACTTGCAACTTTTAATTGCCTGTTTTATTTCTTCCTTACTTATATTTTAGATACAAAATTTTTCTAAAAGATAAATACAATAAAGATTTTTTTTTACAATATTTAAAAAAGAAATAACTATATGCCTCATTTATAGGATACAACTGTGATTCGGCATCGCATGTATGTTCTACACATGACACAATATGACACGACATACACAGATTGTCCCCGAATGCCTAGTACAAACTTAGAGGGGAGGTACAGAATATCGTGAGGAACCATAATTACACAGGAAACCATGGGAAGATAGCAATAGTTGGCACTGAATGTGAGATCACAAGATCAGAACATGCGGTTCCTTCATTCCAGACACAGTCAGCGTGCGATGAACATGAATTGTTATACGAACGCCGAGTTGGTTGATATCCATTTCATCTACAACCTAACCAACAGAAATGGACGTGTTGCTGTTCAATTGTATGAGGAAAGATATCGAACGAAGCGGCAACTGAATCATCAAACGTTCGCTCGGGTGCATCAGAACCTGGATCCTTCAAAACCACGATTGACGACATTTCCGTCAATCCTGAAATGAACTTGCTGGCATGAATATCTATCGCTGCTTCTACGATGCGTAAAACACCCAGTATTTTTGAACAAGTCCGTCAATTCACGTGGCATCTGTGTTGTCCGTGCATATATGCCAATAGCAGCAATTTCAAATACATGCTGGGATGCTTTAATGTTATACATTTAATTTATTATTATTATTTTTTTTTGTAATAAAGCGTTTTGCATTACATTCTGCATTGTTCTCTTACGGTCTTCGAGTCTTTTTATCTCGTTAGGGTTACGATTCCGCCAATACTCTCCTATGTAATTATGGCACCTCAAGATGTTCTCTACCTCCCTTCCAAGTTTGTACACGGCGTTCGGGGACATCCTGTATTATGTCTCATGTTATGTGAATATAAATGGCTTCAGGTAATTACCGTTTAGTATGTTATTTCATGTTCTTGAGGTGAAGAATAAGGAAGGCAATATTCTCTCAAGTTACAGTGACACAGCCAAGCTGATTCTATTTTGGGGGCACAATTATAACTCTTACTTTTTTTTTTCAAAAAGTAAATTTCAGGGTTTTTTCTATGATATTATTTGTTCTTTCCATATCTTCTCGCTTCTTATTGTTGAGAAACATCTTTTTATCTACATTCTTAAGAAATTCAAATAGATAAGAAATTTGTTTTAATAAAATTCGTACCCCCCCCCCATATGATATGGAATTCGATTACATTTCAGTATTTTTCTTTCCTTCTGAATATAGAACGAAACCAATTTAAGTATCACGATTACGGTAGCAAGTAATTGTTTAGAATATTTCACATACAAGTTTTTTCACATCTTTTATTAGAATTTAAAAATTTATATATAAAATGGGGTAAAAACAACAGTTTAATTCTCTTTAAATTTATATTTAATAACTTGTATGCCCATATTTCAGATAATTAGTAAATTAGAAGCGTAAATGCAATAAAGTCGCTTTATAGCTTTAAAATATTTGCTACAATTTATATCTTTATTTGAGGCTCATTCAGTTAATAATGTAGTGTTGATCCATTATAAAATAATGTAAAGCCTATTTGACTTTTTCAATTTTTATTAAATATATACATTTATGCTGTAAATTTGTCAACTTGTGTTTAAATTTAATTGTAGTTTCATCAATATGTGGTTGCTAAAAGGCAATTTTGAGCCAAAATTTCATGTTTTTTTGAGAAAAAAAGTAATAGCTGAACATGAAATGACTATTTAGAAAGTAAAAGATATGAAATACGAAAGAACACCTTTAATGTTTGATAAGAATTCTTTAATAGGATCAACTTATTTTATTTTAAATAAATGATGTTTCATTTATTTTATAAACATTTTTTTTTTGCTGTTTATTGAAATGTCTATCTTATAATAAACTAAATATTTCAATTAATACGAAAGAAAATATTTATAATTATACCCTAAATTAAAAGAGAAATTTCAGAGGTTTTTACTCGAAATAAACTAGGAAATTTTTTAAACAGACTTATTTAAGCTAAAAAAAAAGTTTTGATATAAATTTTCAGCATCGAAAAACAGCAATTTCTTGTAGCCAAACATTAAACTGCATTGAGATTTTTTAATATGCATGTGAAAACTGTTAACAGATAATTTAAGCAGTAATTAATCTTTATGGAGTAAATTACACAGACATGAAAGCAACAAAAATCATGTTCTAACTTATTTTTATAGATAATCAATTCAATTAGCCTTTCAGATAGTACAGTGTTTATAGTGTAATAACTATCCAGTCACGACTTCAACATCGAATCCCGATAAAGCCTGATGTCCATGTAATTGTGTCTGGATGGTCCTTTGGGTACTCTAAGCCTGCCACGGTTGAATGTTTTCTTAGATACTTAAAGCTTGAGACGATTTACCCCAGGTCTATTTTCTTCCTTAGAGAACAATTCTATGACATAATTACTAGATTTTCCTGAAATGTACACAATTTCACCTAATTATATTCCATTTTCAAACAATAATAGTAACAACAATTTTATGTAATAGAAGAAATTTAGAACTGCAATTTAGATAGTATTTTTTTTTGATACTTAGAAGGCTTTATTTAAGGTATCCAACAACGTTCGGAATCGTGATTTTGCAAAAGCGCATTAATGGATAATTTAGTGTCACTTACATTAGAATACATGTATAAAATTGTCTTAAGAACATTTTGACAAAAAAAATTTATTTAAATACAATATTTTGGCAAAAAATTCACTTAGAATAATCTTTTTTTCAAAATGTTCTCCTTTTGTGAAAAATGCTTCTATTATAATAATATTTTGCCTGTATATAGCTGAGACCTCTTTACAGAGGCTCAACTAGAATTTCTGAAAAATTCTCATTAGTTTCAGAATAACCACCAATTGAAAAAATTATTGGCGTTTTTTTTCTTAAAATTGCTCCCCTCTGTTGTCGTAAGATATGGATAAACCCACCTCTCAATTATATATTTCAAAAATTCTAGTTGAGCCTCTACAAGCAAAATATTAGAATAGAAGCATTTTTCACAAAAGGAGAATATTTTGAAAAAAGATTATTCTAAGTTAGTTTTTTGCCAAAATATTGCATTTAAATAATTTTTTATGTCAAAATGTCCTTCAAACAATTTCATTTTCCTAATATAAGTGATACTAAATGTCATGAAAATTATCCATTTATGCGCTTTTGCAAAATCATGGTACCGAACGTAGTCGGATACCTTAAAGCAAAAAACTTAAATTTTGGTATTTTCAAAATTCAATACGTAAAAGATATTTATTTGCTAGGGAACGTTGTGCAGTGGTAATTAGCCAAATTAATATTCAGCGACGATTATGTGTATAGAATTGCTATTTAATGCCTAACCCCTTAACTGGGTTTCCCGCACACCGTACTGTCACTGATATTTTCTTCTTTTTGTCTTTGATTTGCGCATTTTTTTAAATCTTATAGTGTGCTAGTGTTTTTAATAGATGTAGTTTGTCCATGGTAGCGAAATACTTCTCATCTGAGGGTCTTTTGTGGTGAAGGTGGGAATTTTTTATTGAAGGAAGAAAATTAGATCCTTGCAAAGATTCGATAAAGAACCGTGATTGGCAAGGCTTGGTGAAATTTGTTATTTGAGAAGAAATGAAAATGGAAAGATAATAAAAAACAACAACCTGATATCATATCTGTTCCTATTGAAATTCAGATTTAGTATTATACTATACTTCAAATCGTGTGTGCATATATATATATATATACATATATATATATGTATATATATGCGCACAAAATCCTCAACCATTTGAAAAATTGGTACGAACATGAAATATTTTTTAAGTATGAGAGAAATTCTTTAAAGATATATGAAGCATTCTTAGGAAGAATACAGAATGTACTTACAAAAAGAAAACACATTTAGGGATTTTTATGTTTTACAACTGGGGTAAGCAACCTAAGGCATACGGGCCACATGTGGCACTCCGTACTACTCTAGAAATTTGTCAATTTTTGAGTAGAAAAAATTTCGTAAATTTCCAATGGACCTTTTATTTGATAAACATCTTCATGACTATGGACATTTACGGAATTACGAAAAAATCTGAGAGATAACTCTTAAGATAAGAAACAAATCACAGCTATTTTATATATTATTGAATGTCATTGCCTGAAAGATTTAATTGTTTGAAGAGAGAAAACTTCATGTACTCTGCTTTCCGATTTTGGGTCTACATGTCTTAGTAAAAAAATCTTCCCTCATATAAAAATATTTCGAGTCAGCAAAGAAATTGTTTACAACTGAATATCCAGAATCGTGTAAAAGTGAAAGTCATAAGTTATATACCTGATTTTGAGATATGAACGTGTAGAGCAGTGAAAGCGCTATATTCGCATTAAAATATTTTTATTTATCTTTTTATTAAGAATAATGAAGGGAAATACGTATATTTTGTGTTGTCTATTTCTTATTTCAATAAATATGCTTAAAAATACATAATATATGTGCAATTTTAATTTTTTTTTATTTTTGTTGAAGATATATCGTGTTTTATGTGTTTATTTTTATGTTAAGAAATACCTTTCAATGATGCAAACTTAATATATTCTTAAATAATGAACCAATATAATTGACCTCTATTTTCTGAATGTATTATCATATGAGAAAATAAAAATTAAAAAAAAAATGAATGAAAGGATTTTATTAGAGGGGAGAAAATAAAAAAATATTAATAAGTGAGTGCAACTTTTATATTAAAAAGAGAAACACTGAAAAAACTTTTTTTAGTTAAAATTGACTGTTTTTCGAATTTGCTGTTGATTGCAATATCCCAACTTAAATTTTCCTACAACAATACTCTTTTGAAAGCTTGAAATTTTGCGAATTCAAATTAAAAGCGAGCCTATTATATTTATTTCTAGGAGATATGGTAAGAGAAATAAAATTCCTCAAATTTACAAAATGTGCACTTTTTCTTTTCACACGTGTGTATATGTATAGTTTTTTTTCCCTTTCAAATATTTATTACATTTATGAAGACTTTTTATATAAATATACGAATCTACAATTTGAAAAGGTACAAGAAAATTTTAGAATTATATCCATATAATTACCATATTTCATGAAAGAGACAGATATTTAAAAAGTGAAAATATTTCAAAAATTATTTCGCATTATAACAAAACCTGCTACATAAAAAAACTATTTAGAAAGTAATTGTTACATCATTTTTTTCAAAAACGGAAACTAGTTTCAAGCTAAGATAAAACCAAATGGTGTTACAACACTAAGCGAAGGTTTATTTTTCTTCTTTGGTAATTTTGCGATTCCATTAAAAATATTAAATTTTATGTCAATTATTAAAAAAAAGACATTTTTAATATGGAAACATTATAGCTTATAAAAATTGCAACAAAGCATATATATTTTCATCTTTAAATTTTTGCCGTTTAAATTTATTACCTTATTTTAATTTCTTAGTACGGATTTATCTTAAATTAATGCTCAGAAAACGTATTTTATTTTTTCTTTAAGTAATAATTCACTACAAACTGAGTAATGATTCACTATTTCTATATCTTTTAATCATGTTTAGGTATAAGTGTATATTATCTTTCAATACAATAAATTTCGCATCTAATAAAAAAATTCAAGAAACGTGAACAAACATATTAATATCAGTTCCACTTATTTCAAAGTGATTGAAGAATGAATTTTACTTTCAGTTTTTAGGTATTATGTATTTTTATAATTTTTAACTTTAACTTTGAGTGAAATTTGTAAGTGTGTGATCGTGTTCCTTTGGCAAATTATTAATTAAATCATTATCGTTATGGAAGGGACGAGTTACAATAATTGTAATTTTTCTTATAATACCATATTGTATTTTTAGAATTATCTTTTACAATATCACCTCAGGTAAGAGGTCTCAGGTGTGTTTATTTGGTCTATGGAGCAGAAAATATAAACAATTTTCAATTAGGTGCAATTCTTTGAGGTTATAATTAAATAATTTAATTCTTTTACCCATTAATGGGAGGAATGAGGCTTCAAAAAGTTTAAAAAGTTAAAAATATAATCACAATTTTAAAAATTATAAGCATATGAAAATAAGAAACATTTCTGTAAGAAATTTAAATTACATTTTATGTTACGCAGGATATTTTCTAAAATAGAAGCTCTAATTACTGTCAATAAGTTGATTTATAACATTAAATTTATCCTTTTTACATTGTAGCTATTTTTATATAAGTAAAATACTCCTAATTATATTTTATAAAAAATAAAAAATTACATTAAATTTTTTTTTTCAATATTTTTCAAATATTTTGAAATACAAAAAATATATAATACTAAATTTCATATTGTTTAAAGAGTATGATACATTTTATAATTCTGTAAAGTTTCTTACATCAAAGTCTACTATTTTAGAAAATAGCATTTAGAACATTTACTTAATAGTTATTGCAAAAATGTTTCTTATTTTCCCATGCTTATAATTTTGAAAATCATGACTATATTTTAGACATTTTGTACTTTTTTGAAACCTTACTATTTCATAAATAATGTGAACAAGAATCGAATTATTTAATTTGAATTACAAAGAATTATATCTGTTTGAAAATTGTTTTTATTTTCAGCTCTCGAAACAAGATTAACACTTCTGAGACCCAATAGTAAATGATTGGATAAACTTCTCAGTTTAAATGGTGAGTAATATAATATCAACATAAAAGGAATTTGGTTCAACATGAATTTTTGATCTTGATTTGCTAGCTGGAGAATTTGCATGGGTTACGCGTGAGTAAAAAAGTTTAAGGTTTCCGCCTTATTTGTTTATAAAATATTCAATATATTTTTATCTGTAATCTGATCGTGTGGTTTCATATATAGAGATCTAATAATTTATTTTTAATTTCTTAATGAAATTTTATCAAAAAAATGTTTGAAGCTTTCAAAATATTCTATATATTTAATAAAGAGTGACTATTTTTGATTTTTTTTTAAAAAAACATAATTATGCGAAAAACTTTTCTTTAGACATTTGGAAGGCAGTACATACTCATTTAATTTTTGGTGTATTTCAGTGTAAATTATATCAAGAATTAAAACAATGTATTACATTATTTAATTGTATAGTGAAACATTTTTAAAAACTAAAGCTCGTTTGTAATTAATCTTCCTCCATAAAAAACAGTCATCCTTTTTTGTATGAAAATATTATATATATATATATATATATTATGTGAAGATTATTTAATTATTTTTGAATCTAGTTAGCAGTTCTACTTTTACTGAAATAAAAGATATTATGTATATATTTTATATTTTAATCTATTGCTTAATTAACTAACTCATTTCTGGAAAATGCATCCATATCTTCTACAATCTGCATTCTAATTAATTTCAAGCTTTCATTAAACGCAATAAACTTCAGCCATAATAAGGCAATATGAAACATGATTTGTAATATTTTCCCCTCTTGACAAAAATTAATAGTTATTTTCGACTGAAATATTCGTGACATCCAATTAATGTAACACAAAAGATTAAAAGCAAGATTCGGAAATATATCTGCTATACATTAACAATACTCAGTTATTCACCAAGATGTACAACTTTTAAATGTGCATTTATTCTAATAAATAAAAGTATTTGTGGAGTACAACAATTCAAATAGTTATATACTCAAATAATTATATACTATGATGTGTACTTGAAGTGTATATTAGGAAAAACTACATAATTTAAAAAAAATTACTATGCATTTATTTATTTATTCAATGATTTAGGATTTTTTCCTTAATTTAGGGAAAATTAGACACCGTGTCTCCTGGTAAACGTTATAATCAGCAGTCAAATCGATTTTCACAGCTTTAATATTAACCATACACATACACATTCAATGATAAGATCGATTACAAATGAACCATTTTCTCAATACATACTTTTAATTTGAAATTATTTTCCAGGAAACTTGTGTTTCAAGTGGATATTATTTATATATGAGCCCTTTCACACTTTGAATCTTTAAAGTAATAATTTTGTGGGGATGCTTCAAATTAAAAAGTGGTTATTGAAAATAAAATTGTTTCATTTTGTATTGATTGTGCTTTCGTCTCACTTAAGGTTTTCTGAGGACTGTTGGCGACAGTCCAGGGGGATCCCAGAACGTGAGATTTATTGACTATTGAATATGGAAAAAGAGAAATTGGATGTCTTTGCTTAAGGACTTTTCAAGGAGAAGGGATTCAATGACAGCTGTAAGTGTTCAGAAAAAAATAAAAAGATGCTTGATAGTAATGTTCCCTTTTGTCATTATCAATCAAATAGTCTTTAATATTGAAGTTGAAAATATAGGACACATTTTTAATTAAAACAAACCTGATGAATTGAGTATCTCAATACACAAAAATAATAATAATAAAAAAATGGGAATATTATGTGCTTGGAATATGCTTTCTTATCAATATAATTTTAGGGTTAATGTGTGAAACTTCTTTTCTATAGATACAAGAGGTTTATTGAATGCTTTAAAATCGTTGCAAATGTTTGATTCGATTGTGAACATAGTGCGAAATATTTTTTTTTATAAATAGAATGATCATTAGATTGATTGAACTATGATTATTATTTACACATAATTTTTACCGACTTGTGAGTTAATTTCAGAAAATAAATATTAAGACGACACTCATCACCACACATAGATATCTTTTGGAGTTGAGAGCCAATTCTTGATAAGTTTCATCGGCATATAGTTTTTTTAACAATCTTCAATGACGGGGACTTAAGCTCAATTTAAACCCCCTTAAGCCAAGCATGTCAGACTCATACGATATTAAGAGCCACAAATTCTATTTTATATTAAGTTGAGGGCCGCAAGTAAAAAAATGTAATAAATGTATTCGAAATAAATGTACACATTTTGTTTAATAATAGCAACAAAAAAAAAAGCATAAATAAAAAAAGTTTAGTGAATTCTGCTTCAGTTTGTTATTTTATTATACGTTATTGTGTGCCGATATATTGGCCGGGGCCTCAAAAATGTACAAAAAAAAAAAAACATTTGCCCCAAACAGTTTTCCAGAACAATGTACAAGCTACCGAAAGTTGGCGGCGAATGGTTTGCCCGTACGTTGTACGGGCATTGATATTTTCTTTCTTTCTTTAATTTGCACTTATTTGTTATTCTTATGGCGAATTATTTAGTGCTAGTAATTTGAAAAGGTGATGCAGTTTGTATGTGGTACTAAAATACTTTTTGTCCGGCATTTTTTTTTTTTTTGTGGTGAAGGTGGGAATTAGAATGGTGTTTAGTTATAAACAATAAAAAAATGCCTGTCTTAAAGTACTTTAAAAAACTTTAGTTTTAAGTAAATTTAAAAGAAAATCACTTTTTTTCTCAAAAGTGTACTTTTTTTTTTAAAAAAAAAAGGAATATTTGATTTAAAATCCACTCGTTTAATAATGAAATTTTACACCATCATTATATTTATACAAATATAAATTTTAGCCTAAGTATATTTTTTGTTTTATTGCATTAAAATATTTTTGAGATTTAAAAAATATTAAAAATAATTCATTACTTAAATACAAATAATGATTTTTTAAGACATTTTGTCATGGTCCTAAAACTGAAAAATTTGGTGACAGAGCGTAAAAGAGTTTAGAAAATGCCTGTAAATCGTTTGGAATATTTTTAACAGATTTTGAGAAAGTGTTTTTGAAAGTTGAATAGTTTTAGCATTATTTTCTGTAGGATTATTTTACGGATAACGCCTTCTATTATATAAATTGGGGAACGTTTTCGGGATTATTTTTAAGAAATTTAGTTCCCCCCCCCAAAAAAAAAGTATTAGATCTTCTATATCGAGAAAGGTTTTAGTACGAGGTTGATTTAAACCCATACGTGAAAGCCACCAACGCTGTTATACATAATTTTTTTTAATATATTGAATTTTTAAAATTTGAAAACCTCACATCTATAAGCAAAGTTTCCTTTTTTACGTGTGATGATAATAACACTTTAATAGTAACAAGGTACTTGAAAAGAAATGAACAAAACAGTTAAAAATGAATATGGTTATAAATCATGGGGCTCTCTATCAGATTATTAGCTGTCTATCAGCTATTTATTTATGACTAAAGCAATTATTTATTTGCAAACTTAAATTAAACACACATTAAGCCTAGTATAATGTCTACATACCATTTTAGGGCATTTATTCCAAACTACTAAAAATGCTTAAGTAATTTAAGAGAGGAGGGGATTTCTTTAAAAAAAGCAGAAAAATGATGATGTAATGTATCTAATGCAATTATAAATTTAACAATATATTAAGCATATTTTTATATCTAATATATGTTAACCAAAATTAATGGAAAGAAAAACCAATATAAATAATTATTTGTATAAGAAGTTATGTGATCATGAGAATTATTACAGACCAAGTAACTCTCAAAACTTATTCTTTGCGCATTGCAATGTATTCTTTCCTTCTCTCTGCTTTTCTTAATACTTCAACTATCTTTTTTCCCGAAATTATTTTTGTGTGTGTGTGTTTACTGTCCTTTAACTCACTCTTTATATCTAGTGCGTTAATGCAATGTTGATATCCTGCTTTCGGCTGTCAAACCAAGTATTTATCATGCTGTGAGGACTCTTTTTTATATAGATTACGGTTCTGGGAGATATATTAAACAAAATCCATATGTCTTTTGAAAAGCCTTTTCTTTTTTTGCTGAAACCCTTTCATTTATGTTAGTTACTATCAGACACTTTCAGGAAATGAAATAATCTTATTAAACCCATAAGACCGTAAAAGTTTTATAAGCAAACTATTTTTCTTTTATTTAAGCAGAAGTAGGGAAAATCAAGTTTGGGATAAGACTTGTAAGGAAAGAAATAAATCCATTAAAATAATATTTTTTGGGAGTATTAAATTAAAACTTATTTATTAGAAGAACAAGATAAAATTAAAAATTGAGATTATCTAAATAAGTAGATATGAAACTTAATTTCAAAAAAATATTTAGTTTTACTTAAAAAGGCCTTGATATTAACTAAAAAAATATACGTCTTACACATATGTGTAAGTACGAATACAAATTAATTTGTCATTTGCTTATAAATAACGCATAAGAAATTTGTTCCATATAAAATTTGTTCAAATATATAAAGTTTCAATATAAGCTCTCCAGATCACTATATTAAGTTAATTCCAAAATTATTTAAAAATTTTTTTGTGTGTAAACAATATAAAAGATATTGATTTAGATAAGCTGGTTTTATTATCTTTATTTTTTAGGGTGGGGAAATAAAAATTTTGAAATGTACGTCCTTTAATATATTGTTCTTGAATTTAAAGTGCAAGGAACCCATTTGCTGAAACTTTTAAAAAGCGTTATATTTTATAATCTAGTTTAAGAAAAGGCTTGTTAATATTTAATGTCTTTAAATACGTTAGCTTAATGTATGCCAAAATTTTAAAGGAAAGTTTCTTTTATTACAGCATTTGTACATAATGAGTAAAAACTTATTTGTAAAAATTACCAAAAAAAGAAAATTACCATATTTGACTGAAGAAGATTAATATTTTTTGAGCGTTAGATATTAAAAAAAATTATGTATAGATGGAAAATGAGACTCAATTAGGGCCTTTTATTGGATTGTCTTAGAGAATGAGTTTATTATTTGAAAGATCTATAATTGAGACGCAATCTTAAAAATTGCATTACAATTACTAATAAATAATCTGTATAATGAGGTTGATATTTTAACCTACTCCACATATGACCCAAAAAGGTGACATTTGTGGAAAACGGGGCAAAATGGCTAAAAAGAACAAAATACAAATACTTCTTATCCTGTAAAGTTGTAATGGAATACTATTCTAAGCACACAGTATCCAACAGAGGATTGAAAAAAATCACATTTTCAACATTTTTTCTCCAAAACTTGAAATAGTAATATAAATAATGGAATTGTATATATATTATAAGGGAAATAATAATAAAATGCATTTATAACCCGCGATCACTCGGGCGGGGTGTTCTGTACACCCCAGCAAGAAGAAAATCCCCCAGGATTCTTAAAAGAATGTGCAGAACCATGATTTTTTCTGTAGCTGCCCATTTTAGGTCATTGAACCTTCGGGCTTAATGCATTCCCTTTTTCTCGAATGATTGGAATGTAATGACCTTCAAAAGTTTATCTGGGGGGCTGAGAACTCCCGCATTTGAATACGGTCTGCTCTGAATGTTTGGAAAATGATTAAAATATTATTTTTCTACTTTCTGCTATCATTATCTCCTTAACTATAAAGTATATTTATTACTGGTATATACGTTTTATACTGGTTTATGAAAAAATATAAATTTATGTGTTTTAAAATGAAAATTTTGTATAATTAGCTTAAATAAATGTTAGTCTCATTTGCACGCAATAAATTTAATAATTTTATTTGTATAATACTAAAAACATCTTGTACTTTATAAATATGTATCATAATGACTTAATTTTATTTTCATAATTAAATGCACGTGTTAAGAGTTTGGGGTGTTCTCTGCACCCTGCGAGTAACAATGGTGGCAAAAAAAGGCGCGAGTGACCGCGGGTTAATAGCGAGTCCTTCAATGTCTAGTAATAAAGCCAAGTATAAAAAAATAAATGAAATATATATATATATATATATATGTGTGTGTAAATTTATTTAAATGTATCTGAAAAATTAAAAATATTTCTTTTTTTAGGTCGCAAATACAAAACAATCATGAAAGAAAAAGTTACCAAAAGAAAACAACTATATTTTACTGTATACTCCATTTGCATAAGTTGCTAAAGAGACTTTCCATCCTTGCATCTTTTGAATATCATGTCTCTTTTCTCACTTTGTAGAAAAAAATAACTAAAGAATGAAATACGGATGACCTACTTACATGTTATCTCGTTTTCTCCATTGGATGTATGCGGTAAGAGACAATATCTATTTTCTGAACGAAGACAATTACAGTGACACACCCAGACTTGGTTGATTCTCCTTTTAAACACACAATCACGATATGGGACTTTTTTAAGAAGTTCTTTTATGAGATTTTTTTGTTCTATCCATCTTTTTAGCTCTCAAACTCAATCAATTAAGTTATATGTCTTTTTTCCTACTCTTTTTTTGAGTCTTATTTTCTTTTGTAGACGTAATCTTGCATCATAAATGGTTGATAAAATAATTACCCCTATTTTGATAATGGAATGTGTTTCGTTTTTGCAGTTTTTGATTGAATACGTAGTGATGGCTTTTCTAGTAATATCCGTCTAGAGCTGGCATTTCATTAGTTTTATTGGATTTTGCCTCACTGTAATTGTATTTATTGAATTTTTATTGTGTTTAAGAAAGGAACTAAGATTTGCTTGTTTTGACCAAATTCATATGAAGGTATATTTTTATGATAGGAAATTCCACATATATATATATACAGTCGAACCTCCGAATTACGAACCTCTATATAGTGAATTTTTCTATATAACGAACTTTTTCCTTGAACCAAGAACATTTCACGATTTGCTTTGTAAAATAACCTCTCTATAGCGAATGGCCTTTTCTATATAGCGAACTTTTCTTCTTGTAATTCAAATTTTTTTCTCCCTATTTTTGAAGTATTTCTGGACATTTCAAATTATTCTGTCTTTTAACACATTTTATGGTGGTCATAAATCTTGAATTGGTTTTATTAGTTGCCTAACTCACCGAGAGCAATAGAATTCTGGGCGTTTCATCCAAGAAGTGCAACTTTTGACCCCCATTGTCCTGTTCACTGGAAACATATTCGATATCCCTTTTCCCCTTGGTGTCTTTAAGTCTTTGACCTATTCTCCTTCATTTGTAGCGTTGATCCGTCGTACTGGTAACTTCCTTTCTTGTAGCCCGAAAATGTCAAAAAGTAAGAGCTTGATCATCAAAAAAAAAATATATAATTCTTTAGGAAGTGGATAAAGGCATGAAGAAAATTTCCTTGCGGTTTTTTTCTGCTTCTTTTCGTTTTATTTAATAAGTAAGATATATAAAATAAATATATATATTAATTTACAAAAAGGTGTAAGAATAATTACTTTTTTATTATATAGTGTTTATGAATTTAAAATTTGCTTTATGTGGTTTAAAAAGAAAATTGAAGGATGAAACTCTATATAACGAATTTTCCGTATAACGAACTTTTTGGGGGGATTTAGGGACTTTGTTATATAGAGTTCCGACTGTGTATGTATAATATACATCAATGCTGTAAATTAGAAACAATCTTAAGGCATTCGACTACGTTCGGAACCGTGATTTTGCAAAAGTGTATAAATGGGTAATACTTATGATATTTAGGGTCACTTAGACTAGAAAATGTATATAAAATTGTTTTAAGAATACTATTAGAATAAAAAATTATTTAAGTACAATATTTTGAAAAAAAAATTAACATTGAATGACTCATTTTCAAAATATTCTCCTTTTGTGAAAAATGCTTCTGTTAGGATAATATTTTGCTTGTATATAGCTCAGACCTCTATACAGAGTAGGGATTGCAATATCGGACCAAAAGTTCAATACCGATATTCGGTATTTTTTAGATCTTAATACCGGTTTTAATACCGGTATTAGAAATTTTAGAAAAAGCACGAAAACGCAGGTGTTTCTTTGTTTTATATTTGCCAGTTTTATTAGAGAGTGTAAATATCACCAAAACTAATTTGTAATTTGTAAAATATAACAGTAAATTAAGAACACACACAAGAACAAGTAAAGGAACATTTTATTTATTTAAATCACAAAAAAGTGTAAATATCACGATTTAATCTGTGATGTACAAATTTTTGAAATGTGATCTTAAAAAAATAATGCATCAATTGCACTGTCATTAAGCCTGGAACGTAATTTTGTGCAATAATTTCAGCTGAATTATCTTTTTTTCAAAATAATCAAAAATCTCTGATTCCGTGGGCTTAGAAAGTGTGCTAAAATTTGTATCTTCATCTCAATTAGATTTCTTCCTTTTTAACAATTTTGTATCATGTTTCGTTTTTAAAAATGCATGGAGTGCCCGTTTGTAATTCCTCCATTCATTTTAATAACACTGGAGCATTTTTTATATTGTACCACTATTTTCTTTTCATCGTATAAATAATGAAACCAAACCGAAGTATTATCAACTGATTTTTTATGTTCTTTAAAGTTATTTTCATTCATTATTATGGGTTATTATTTATGAGTATATATATATATATA
>BMAV01006295.1:61647-93507 GCA_019973955.1 Trichonephila inaurata madagascariensis
AAAAGTGGGGTTGAACATGTTTTTTGGCCAGCCAACCTTCCCCCTTTTTTTGTAAATAACACTGAGCAAAAACCAATAGGAAATAATGGATAGAAATATCTAAATCCATTACAAGATAGAGGTAACTTACCTAAAAATTGCACTTACAAATGCAAAGCCCGCGCTAAATCTGAGTGGAAACATTAATTTGTTGCCAGATTCTATACCCTAATACAGATTTAAATCAAAAGAATGGCTGAAATGTAGCACTTAACAAAAGATTAAAAAGAATGGAAATAAAAATTAATAAAAATTGCATATTATAGCTAAACTATAACACCAGAGTAAATATGAATAAAATAATAGTAAGTAATTTCTAATCTAATATTAGATTATGGAGATAACTATAACAAAATATTTGTTTATAGTAATAAGCTATTATCAATCTCATAATTTTAATCCTAACTATTTTGAATAGCTTTATTTATATAACTATTAAGAATATTAATTGGGTATTTCTGATTTAAGCAATATTTAGTAAAATGTTTATAGTTATTTATAATGTCTGATTTTTTTGTAACAAGAAATTTATTACGTTGTATATAATTAATAACAATATTTCTGAATATGAAACATGTACATTACTCTCTATTATATATATATATATATATATAATTAATGTAAAAAACCCATTTTGAACCCTTAAGTAGGATATGCAAATACAGTATGAATAACAAACTCACCAATTTAAAAAAATAACAAAACTATTACGTGCTTTCTTCACAATTACGACCTTGCTTTTACAGATATGAATAATAGTCTACGAATCCTGAGCGTGTGCAGTATCGCTCTGAGCTGTTACAGGATATTTTTGGCCCGCCTCTTTGGATGGATCGCATATTTTATCACTTCTCTTAACTGTACGATACAACTTTGTATTCACAGTTTAATTAATTTCACCCGTTAGGGAGACACAAAAATAAAAACGTATATTATTTTGCGATGTTGGTGATCCCTGAACATATAGTGGAGAAAAATTCAAGAAAAAAAAATTTCCAGTAAATACCGAAAAACCGGTATTTAAACTTGTGAATACCGGTATTTCAAAATTGTACAAATCGCTCAAAATACCGGTATTCGGTATCCCGGTATACCGGTATTGCAATCCCTAGTACAGAGGCTCAACTAGAATTTTTGAAATATATAACTTAAAAGCGGGTTTATCCGTATTTTTTCAACAACATAGAGAAGCATTTTTAAGAAAAAAAACACTAATAATTATTTCAATTGGTGGTAACTCTGAAAATAATGCGAATTTTTCAAAAATCCTAGTTCAGACTCTCTGGAGAAGTCTTTACTTGATACAAGCGAGAAATCTTATTATTTTAGAAGCAATTTTTATAAAAGGAGAACATTTTGAAAAAAGATTATTCTAAGTTAATTTTTTGCCAAAGTATTTAAATAATTTTTTTTTGTCAAAATGTCCTTCACAAACAATTTTGTACCTGTATTCTAATCTAAATGACACCAAATATCATGAAAACTATCCATTTATGCACTTTTTTAAAATCGCGGTTCTGAACGTAGTCGGATACCTTAACAAATAAACTTACCGAATTAACACCGTTTATCACGATGTTTATTATTACATATCGCGGCGTTATATATTCGATAATATTTATAAGAATAGAGATAAGAATGAAGCAATGAAGCAGAAACAGAAAAACAGCAAAAAAAAAAAAAAATGATTTAAAAGGCTTTTGTTGATGCATGAAATTTTACTCAAAAATTACATCGATCCAGTGATTCAAATAAAACTAGGCACCCATCCGGTATAGTGGTTAGTGACGCTTCCTGCTGTGACGTAGGGCTTGGGTTCGAATCCGGGAGAAGGCATGGATGTTTGTAATTGTATAGTGCTTTCACGGCATGGCGGTATTTTAAATAGGCCGCAAGTTCTCTCATGATGTTGGTGGACGGCGAAGAGAGGTGAAAGACCTCTAACCACACTAGGGAGGTCTCCCTCAAAATTGGGGTGGAACTAAGCTAAAAAAAAACCATTTTGTCACCTGTATGGTGTGTAAAGCTACGCCTAACGACAGGTGTACTACTAGACCGTTGCCAGGTTGAATTTCGTGGGCCTTGAACTGATGTTACTGTCAATCAGGCGGCATAAGTGACAACAAATAAAACTAGGTTTTGTGTATTGATTCTTTGCTAAATCCACAGAAAATTTATATCAATAAAACATTTTTAGAATGGTTATAATTACTTTGTAACTTGTTATTTTCGATTTTTATTTTATATTACTCATTGAGACTCGTATTTTTTATTTAAATTTGTGATTGAATATCACTACACTGGTTTTACATTCACATTTGCTGCTATTTGATATTACTCCTAATTTTGCTTATGTAAATTTAAGTTCAAAAACAATACTACATATAAATATCAAGATCTCTGAAATTTATCAGGGACATTAACATATTCTTGAATGTATTACACAATGGACAGTACTGCATTTATAGAAATCTGAAATATAACACAACTTTATTAATAATAGCGATATTTTAAAACTTTGCACCCTGTTGAAAAATAATAGTAAAATAAACTCCTATTATTTTTACCAGCGACGAGTTGAATGCAATTTTCTTAAAGTACAAAACATATATATATACACACAATTACTACTAAGAATTTTACTTTTGAAAGTATGTTGAAATACGTGAAATCTAAATTAATCCATAACGCATTAGTTATTACTGAAGCATCCATAGGAAGTAAAATTTTCAGTTCCAGAAATATTTTTATGAAGTTTATTTTAATTTAATTTGTTTCCAAACAGAGGCTTAAGAGTACAAATTCGGAAATACTTAAAAGTCTTTCACAAATGTGAAAATGTTAATATTGTCTTTGAAGAAATTAAATTAACCTTTGCAGATATGTCTGTATATATAAGAAAGTACTACTTGAGTTGAGACTACTAAATAAATAACTACATCGATTTATGTAGCGAATATAATGTCATAATTTTTATTTCTCAATCAACCGTTTTAATTTGACAGAAAATACTTCCAATTGTCGACGACTTCGTTAAAAAAAAACTAATTTTACGAATGCAAGAGTTTGAAATATTTTACTCTTGCGAAACTTTGAAAGCTTTAATTTGCTTATAATTTTGAAGTATGCTGAATTTATTAGAAAATGTCTAAAATATTAACGTTTATTTCAAGATATATTTTTTTAAAATATCATTTAGAAAGAAAAAAAAACAACTTTAGTTTTCAATGTGTCTTTAATATTTTATCTACTATAATTCAGCTTTTGCATTCAGCATTAAAAGAGCTGAAATATTTCAAGCAGAAAGTGTATTAAAACATTCATCAAGTAGAAATATTTTTTTAAAAACATAAAGAAGCTGTTTATTTGTATTAAACTTAATTTCAAACATAGTGTTGACTTATAAATATTAAAGAGTCTAGAGCTTTCCTTTCATCGCCATTTTTTATTTTTGTTTTTGATATACTCAATCTACATTGAGAGTATTGGAAAATAATTTAGATAATTTTAAAAATAAAAAAATTTATTAAAAGTAAATTTGCTTTTATGTTCGAATCCCAAAAAGAAGTGGTGATTTTTTAATTAATAATCCACCAAATATTTTTTTTAAAGGTCAATATTTCATTTGAAATTCCCAAATTCAAAGAACAAACTTTATTATTTATCCAATATTTTGTCAAATAATTGTATTATATAAAATAAAAATTACTGAAAATTGATTTAAGCTTCTTTTCAGCTTTTATTTTTCAATTCTTAATAATAGTTCACAACCTTTTTAATATCAGGTTCAAATTTAAAATCATTAATAAAATACATTTTAAAGCACTCACTGGAGCTGAAATTTTTTGTACACGATTATTTTGGATGAAAATACGATAATTTAATTATAATTAGTAAAAATTAGTTGGTTAAAACTAATTATTCAAAGAATTACAAGTACTGCCATGTTGGCATCATTTTTGGTGACTTGTGTGTCAAAACTTTAAATAGTTTTTTTTTTCTCATATTTTAAAACTCTTATTTGAGCTAAAATTTTCTATACACGATTGTTTTGGATGATAATGCGATAATCTGATTATATTTAATAAAAATAAATTGACTGAAAGTAATTATTTAAAGAATTACAGATACAGTCACGATGGCTTTATTTTTAATGACTTGGGTCAAAACTTTAAATGATTTTTTTCCCTCACGTTTTACTGAATTTATTTGAACCTAAATTTTATATACACGATTGTTTTGGATGAAAATAAGATATTTTAATGATAATTAATAAAAATTAATTGACACTTAATATTGTGATTCTGTCATATGTATATTAAATGTAATTATTTGGTAAAAAGTAACTAAAATAAAATTTTTCTTTGTTGGCCTAGGTAGGAATTAACTTTAATTTTTTTCTTCATATTATTTTTTAATTTTATAAAATAATAACCTCTTTATGCAATTAAAATACCAACAACAAAGTTAAATAAAATTAATCCCTCTTTTTCTATGGACATCTTGGATTTCCAAACTTGTCGTGTATATATTACTAAGGGGAAGAAATGAACACCGTCGACTTTCAACAAATTCCAATTAAAGTATCACTTGCGCAATCAATTGCTACAGTTTAGTTTTTCAAGCTCGTTTGCCTTTTCTAATTTTTTTTTTTTTTTGTTAATTTTTCTTTGTTCTCAAGTATTCTGTTTTTGCTTTAAATTTAATGAATAACAAATTTTAGTTTTATTCTTTTACGGGTATTTAATTAAAAACAAAGATATACTTCAAGTTTTTCTTTTTATTTCAGATTTTTTTTAATGAAATTGAAACCATTGAACGCCAATTCTTTTTTTTCATAAAAAAAAATCTCATTTTAGCCTAAAAGGTACTTTATAAATAAAATAAAAACGATTCAATGATTTTTTTTTAATTAAGTAAAAATTTGAGCAAAGTCAAAGAAAATGCAGTGCTTAATTATTAACGAATAAATAATTCTAGAAATTTTAAATAAATTTTATATTTTCTTAAAGTTTTTTCTTCGAGTTATGTTTCTTAAATGTATAAATATTCATATTAAGATATTCATGATATGACTGTTAACAATGAAATTTCTAAAATGACGTCATTTATGTCGCTAGTTTTAAGCACAATTAATATTTATTATAAAGTATAATGAATAACTATTTATTTACTGGTTGTTAATGGAGGGATATTTTACAAAACCAAGCAGCATGTATTTTCCAAAACACATATATGCCAATTTATTTGACTATTTATGCAAGCCCGAATAAAGCGTTGAACAATTGAATTTTGTTACGAATCATTCTATATTACATCAGGATCTCTGTAACTTTCTTGAGTATTTCTAAATATTATTTTTATACATTTTTATAGAAATTTAATTTCACTGATAAGTGGATTTTGGATTAAAATTTCCATAAAAAAATACGTATCATAAGCGAATATTCTGGTAATACATTATTGATTCTTCACAACTTTAATCAATTTATTTATAGATATAATAAATAAAAAAGAAGAAAAAGAGTAATTTATAAATAAAATGCAGAATAATGATTTATTGATTATTTATGTTAAGATTGTACTTCAAGGCAACGCAAGACCTGTAGTGTAGAGGGTTGAAGCACATTAAGCTTTTCGAGACTTGGTGTTGAATTAAATTCTATTGAGTGGATGTGTCAATTGTGTCGTTCGCGCAACTTGATCCAAATTAAGAGATTTGCTGCCAATAGTTTTTATGTAATAATAGTTAGCAATACGCAACGAAATCAACATGAAGACAAAGAATCTCAAAGCTCTGAACCTTGATCAAATGACGAGGAACACACTTGGAGTCTTCCTCAAACTTCCACACCACCTCATACCATCCAATTTGAGAACTTCCAGACTAGATAGATTTGATATGTATCACCCCTTCAATAAGCAGCGGGTCTAAAGTAGAATACAACATTATCAATATAAAATTCAAATGTCTTATAGAACATAGTCAAAGAAATTTCATATGAAAGCAAATCGTATTACCTACACGTACCATAGATGATTTCTGCTCAAGGCTCAAAAGCTATTGAGAATCTTCCACGCATTTTAAAGAGAAAAATCAGTAAATCAACTATAAACTAAATAAATTTTCTCTCAATAGAATTTTAAAACAATTTTACTATTTTTTCTAACTTAAGTGAAAATTATTTCCCTTCTCCTTTCACAGCTATATCGATCTCAAAGAAAGGTTTTCCTGCAATCCTAGGATTATCAGAATTGGCCCATCTGTAACCAGTAATTTTTTCTCCCTTTTTGAGTTGGATTAAATCTTCAAGAATTTAGCATTTTCCTCAAGTGAAAGTTTGATCGAAGAGAAAATGATTTATTTCTCCATTCTTTAGGCGTACGAATGATTTGAAGATTAAATATTTGCATTTTTTTTGTTACTTTTTGTTCACACTTTGTAGTGTAGGTAATGACCGGTAAAAGGATGGGATGCAAAATTAATCGATAACAATTCAGATCAAAAATAGAAGTTTAAAATGTGAGAATTGATCTGTAATGTTTTTACTGGCTTGAGGGGGCCATGTATCGAAATTATTTGGGGGCTCTTCCTTGGAAATTTGAACTCTTTAAATAGGACTATTTATAATATTTTGGGGTGTTTTCTCTTGCATATGTTGGACCCCTGTGGCTTGAGGACTCAGTATCATTGATATGGCGGTAGCTACGCCCCTGAATATTTTACATTGTTGGTTTCTTATTTTTGGAAGTGAGAATTATGTTTTTGCTTTAGTAAATAGCTTGAAATTTGGATACATTCTACGTAATGTATAATTAGTTCTAGAACGTGTTACAATAAATATGTTTATAACGTAAATATTTTTTTTTGCTTTGCACAATAAATACATTTTATCTTTATTGCCAGTTAGTTGATGTTTCCATTACACATTAATGTCGATTGCATGAATTTATTCTTCAATAAAATGATGGAACTGCATTTTATTATTAGTTGCTATTTTTTCAGAGCATTTTGAAATAAATTATGGGTTTTATATTGTATAAAATTCAAAGTTTGTATTGTTTAAACTTTAGAATTTTTACTTTTTGAATTTGATAGAAATGAATAAATTTAATTGTAATAAATATTTTATATATTATTAAATATAATTATCTAATGTACATACAAATAAAGATTTATGAAAGCTTGCAAATGCTGTTATATATAGGTATTTTGTTATTTAAAACAAAATTTCATCTATTTCTTACTCCTTCACCGACTAGGAAAATACAAATATGAGAAAATTGTTTTTTTGTATTCGAAAGAAACGGATATATATATAAATAACAGCTTATATATATCTTCTGTGCCCCTAATTGTTTTCAGCTTTTCAAATAAAATAAGTTTATTGCCTCGAGATTTGAACTTAACTACATTCAATTAATAATATTATATAAAATAAATATATCATTATAGACTGTTCAGGCTTTACTCTTTTAAAATCCCGCTTTAAAATATTATGTTGTATAAACGAAACATTTTAACTGAAAATCAACAGCGGCATTTTTCTTCATCAAACAGGCATTTCTACATAGAATTAGAGCATCTATTTATCTATTTTAAAGTATAAAACGCTTCCCCATCAATTTTTAGTAATTTACAAATATATGTATTTTGCAATTATTGCAACAATTTTTATTAAAATGCTTTAATTTTTTCTAAGAAGATATTTGGAAAATATATTCCACGATCTTTTCGCAGAATTTTAAAATTAAATGTAATACTAAAAAAAAATCAAAAGTTATGAACTCAAACTTACTATTGTTAAGAAAAAATACAATTAAAAATAAAATTTGTCTCTCAAGGCTTACTTACATTTTTTGTAAATTTTCAAATTAATATTTAAACAGAAAATTAAATGCGCAAATAGAATGGCACAAGTAAAGTAAAAGAAATTGACTGGAACTGTGAATTTAATGTAACTGTAAGTATTTATAAGTGTCTAGAAAAGAAAAATCATAAAAATTTTAAAAGAGATAAATTTATTCATGACCTATCAGAAAAGTTAGATATTCATCAAATAATTTATCTTTTACACACAGATACTTTTCTCGATATTTTACTTCACGAAACATCAATACTTTAAAGAAATTCTTAATATAAATTATCGTTATAATATTTTTCTTCTGTTTTTACTCACTTGCTACATATTACTTAAGTGGGCTTGTACCTAATATGTTAATATGTGATTTTCTTTCTCTCCCTGTTACGCCTAATTATTCAAATAATTTTTTTTGGATGTAATTGGAAAAGAAAACATTTAATTATTATTCTTGTAACAATTATGAAAACGTAATATATGAAATGTTGGTAAAAATTAAAAAAAATTGACTGAGATTATTTCGAAGAATGTAGACAAGAAAATCAATAATTTTCAACCTTAGAAGTTAGAAACTCATTTAAGTTCTTTAATTCATTCCGAATGCTGAGCCAATAACTCATTAAATATGATTTTACATACGAGTGCTTTCAAGAAATTAAAAAAATGATGAATAGCTTGAAGTAATTACCGTTTAACGTAAAGTCACTTTGAATTAAAATTTTGGGATTGATGTAACAAAAATGATAGAGCAATTGCTAAAATCGTTATGCTTTGGAATATTTGTTTTCCAGTTTAATGTTACTAATTTTATCGCTGACTTTTTTTTCTTGAAAAAAACCTCTCGTATATTAAATTACTCATTTCCTAAACAGAAAATTGATTATAAAGCTTGTTGTTTCAAGTTTATGCTAATATCTGGTTTATGTGCTTAGATATATTTATAATGGGATTAATTGCATGTTTTAATTGAGATGGTATTTCTCCTAAAAAACAAATGCTTGCAATTGAAGAAAATTGCTAGTATTTGCAGAAACTACAGACTTTTTTTTATCATAAGCACGAGACAAAATTATTTTTTCATAATTCTCCCAAATTTTTTGAGAATTCATCTCATAAAGAATAATTGAAATGAATGTTAACTGTTATTCGAGATATTAATATGTTTTAATATATATTAACATGGTAGACTCATGTATTTTTTATGAAATATTAAGTTTGAGAATTTCTCTCACAACATACAAAAAAGGTATAGTAATTTATTATTTATAGAAATAGAAGATTGTATTGTAGCATCTGTACATTTATGTAAAAGCCTTAAAAATTAGTGTGACTCTTACACCCACATGCTCTCTTCATATATTCATTGCACTTATAAATGACTCATTGAAAATTTGACTACATTGTAGTATTAAAACGAGGACTTCAAAATTCCTTTCAAGAAAATTTGTTTTTATTTTACAATGAAATAGAAGACCATTGTGTCGTTTTATGTACACGCTTGACTGGGGTTCCGTCAGGAGTAAATTCAAGAGATTTCCTTTTGTTTCAACAGATGGCGACTGTGTGAATCAGTATACACAATTCAACTCAACCATCTTCAGATAAAAAATAGTCCGTAATGGGCTTTTCATAAATAAAAATATATGGGCTTTTAATAAATATAAATATATACAAATAGCAGCACTTCTCTTTGTAATTTTTTTTTTGTATGGTTTGTTATTAATCCCTTAACTGCCGATTAAAATTTACGCGATGGAACCGTTTTTCAAGTAGGCGCGCATATGTAATGTATTGAGGGGGAGAGGAATAAAAATAAGCAAATCGTCTGAAATAAGTAAATCCTTCAAAAACACTGTCAAGGCCCTTTTACTGCATTCCAAAGCCCTTGGAATAATTTTATGAAAAGCAGTGCACAAAAAAGGTCGTACTTCGAAAAGACGTATATATACATCCGGAGCAATTAACGCATTAGCTAAAGAAGACTTTTATATATGGTGGTTTTCAATTGTGTTGCAAGATATCTGGAAAAGTTTCTATTTCCTTAAGTGTTGTCTGATGGATGAACCTCGGATTAGTTAGAATAGGATACTTTCTAATGTCCCATAAGGACCCCTTATCCGACTACCCTAAAATTGTGAACTGTACCAAAAATTGACATTTGTTATGGTTTTATTTTATAGGTCTTATTATTAGCTTTATAGAAATACCAAGCTTATTATTTTCCATTGACTAAAACAAAAACTACAAGTGCTTTAGTAAAAGCAGATACCTCTACTTTAGGCAAGATGTCATGCTTTAAAATACGTTTTACTCAAAATGTGTTTTTGTTTTTTTCGAAAATGCTCGAACTGGGACAGCTATTGCTCAAAAAGTTTTGAAAATAATCAATTGAAATCTTTTGTGCATGTTCTGTGTGATAGTAGAATTGCTTTAACAATCAGATTTATCAATCACTGTTTCATAATAAAATTTACAGCCCCTTGAACTGAACTGAGTAGTGCAACAGTCCATAAGGGTAAAGGCCTACTGTATCTATCTCGGCTTACGTAACCTTAGGGGATGGAGGGCATGTGCAGATGTTACGGTCAAGTGGTCACTCTGACGTGAAACCCCCAGTGTTCAATTCCCAAGCAAGCTCGGTACTCATTTATCGATCCACTAAAGGGCTGAGTCGACCTTGCCCAGCCCGGGATTTGAACTCCGAACCTGTGGTATGGACTCGCGATACGTCCTTATATAAACAAAATCACTGTTTTTTAAAGCAATTTCGTATAACTTAAATAAAGCGCTCTAGTTTTTGTAAAAATTAAAACATATCTTACCTTGAAAGTCATTTTAAAAATAAATAGCAAGGCGAGACTTCAAAATTGAAAAATTGAAAATTTATTCATAAACTTTTTGAACAAAACTGGACCCGTTTCTGTAATTTGTTGTAAATTTTGACCCATTCCCCCCCTTCAGGGGGCTCACCTTCTTTAGGTGGGTACGGGTGTCACAATCCCGAAATACCCTAGTGATTTTTTCCTTTTTCCAAGGGGTTTATACTATCTTTCGTAAACACGGGTGTCACGACCCCGGAGTACCCCAGTGATCCTTCTCTATTTTCGACCCTCCATCTTGTCATCCAATTTCTTCTTTTCCCGTCCAGACCACAGACCTATGAATGTTTGGCGCAGTATAGCCAAAACTGGCTCTTGCGCCATAAAACACCAAACTCAACTCAACTCGACCCATTTTTGTCCATTTTAGTAATAATAATTTCTTTTTCTCTTCTTAATTTCAGCATATTTTTCTTAAAATATACTAAATATAGCTAACAACCACACACACACACACCAAAAAAATCCCCATATCTCCATTTATTTTTAAAAAAAGTTGTCGGAAGTAGTCAGATAGCTTAAATTACGCGGAATCTGTTAATTACTAAAAACAAATGGACTACAAGGTATCATAAGTAATATTATTTGTAAAATTTAAGCAAAATAGGTTGCCTTAAAGGTTAAAATGTAAATGCTTACTGATTGAAATGTTAATACCATTAATATCGTTTAAGGTATCCGACTACCCTAAAATCAGGATTTTTTTTTCAAAAATTGACAATATTTTTTATGATCTTATGTTATAGATCATCATATTAGCTTAATAAAAGTACCAATTTTTTTTTTATTTTCCATTCACTAGAACAAAAATTACAAGTGTTTTAGTAAAAGCAGATGTCATAACCTTACATAAGATGTCAAACTTTAAAATGCATTTTTACTCGAAATGTTCTTTTTTCGAAAAGCGCAAACGGGGACAACGATTGCTCAAAAAGTTTTGAAAATAATTTCTTGAAAATTTTTGTGTATGTTCTGAACAACAGCAGAAGTGTTGTAACCTTCAGGTTTATCAAGCACTGTTTTATTACGAAACTTACAGTCCTTTATGTGAATATAATCACTGTTTTTTTAAGAAATTTCATATAATAGCTAAGATAAAATGCTCTAGTTTTTGTAAAATTTAAAATATCTCTTATCTTGAAGGTGATTTGAAACACGAATAACAAAGCAACACATCAAAATTAAAAAATGGAGAATTTGTTCATAACATTTTTGTACGGAGCCTGCTCCGTTTATGTAATTTTTTGTACATTTTTAACAGTTTTTCGCCATTTTAGTAATAGTACATTTTTTTCTTTTATCAAACTTAAAATTTTTTCTTAAAATATACATATACTAAATAAACCTAAAAATCACAAAAAAATCCCATATCTCCATTTTTTCAAAAAAAAAGTTGTCGCATGTAGTCGGATACCTTAATTGAAAATCAAATAGATTCTACTAACAAATCATTAAAATCAATAAAGAAATTATTAATTCCAAATAGAGAGAAATATGAATCTTAAAAATTTGATTCCTTAGATTTGTATTTGTGTGTCACTACAAATTTTAGTTTTAAGCCATTTTAACTCTGAAATGTATTTATCCACATCTAGAAAAAAATTGTATACATTTGTAAAAAGGTATGATGTACTTTGGATATATCTATTTTGTATGATTCATAACTCTCTACAATAGTAAATTGTTTAATCTAATACTACAAATTATAACTTTATTTCATTTTAACAAGTTTTTAAGGAAATGTCACATAAACAAAACTTTTCAGATTATTCGCTGCCATTATTAAAGAAACATTTTAAATGTTAACTTTTAAACATTTAATACCAAAATAGACAACAACTATAAACAAAATTGCTTTAGTTGTAATTTTTGAAGTGAAATTTTTTGGGCTCGAGAGTGAATGAGAAAATTGCCCAGTTTTGCGTAACAGTGAAAAAGCGAACGGAAGTTGTCCCCCCCCCTCCTCTCCAAACTGGCGCCATGGTAAGGAGAGAGCCAGAGGAGGAAAAGGGGGCAGCGGGAACACCGCGTGACTTTTGTCATATCGGTAAAAAAGTTGGATAATTGCCCACGTCTCCGACTGGTCAACTTGCCCACCTTCCGATTAGGGGTCCTTTTCCCCAGACCTGGGAACATTACCAGCGGTCGAATCAGTTGCAGTGTGAGCATTATGGTGTAGACAAAATAGCTCTCGCAGCAGAAGCGTGCCTTTTTGAAATTTTCTTTAGATTGTTGGCTACATGGTGATGTGTTTGGTGGCTAATTTATTTCTTTAATTTTCATTTGCGTTGAGTTATTATTAATTCTAGTCAGAATGCCTAAATCATATGCACAAAGAGGAAAAGAGTTTCATGAAAGAAAAAAAAACTAGCAGCAAGTCCAATCGAAAAAGTGATAAAAAGACAGAATAATGCAAATTCATTAAGTGCTACTGCCAAATCTCGATCCGAGTACATGAGAGAATATCAAGCACGAAAAAAAAAAAAAAAAAAAAAACACTGCAAAATATTTTCTTAATGCCGAGTTTAATATCAAACAGAAAAATAGTACAAATTCATCAAGTGCAACTGCCAAATTTCCATCAAAGTACACATGAGAGTATATCGAGCATGGAAAAAAAAAACATTGCAAAATTCTCTCTTAATGCCAAGTTTAAGGGATGGGAATGCTATTGAGACTCTTCTAAGGACAGCTCAGATTAATACAGACTTCGTGAACCACACTATGCCGTCAACTACAGTACCCTCAACAAGTCTAGTGCGTGTTGGAACTGATGCCTGTGAATCGATAATAAATTCTATCTTGCGTTACAAAGATTATGATTTCCATAAAATTGCGTGGCCACTGTAGCCTAGTGGTCAAAGTATAAGATCGTGGCTGGCGTGTCATGAGTTCGAGCCGAGTACCACTTCAGACCCGCCGTATAGTGGAGAGATGCACGTTAAATCTCTTGAGAGCTCAAACGTGTTAGTGTGGTGTGGTAGTTGGGAGAGGGAGAGTGCCACCTGAAGCGACGTCCTCGTCATTTGACCATGGTTCAAAATTACGAAGTTCGTCGCCAAAAGCCCTCATGTAGCTGAACAGTGCACCGTTAATATATATTCACTCATCCATAAAAATGTTCACAAAGATTTTCAAAAGCTATTTGTTGATAATCTTTTCGGTCACGGGTATTTGATTTGTGATAGATTATGGTTTAGAGATGATTTGAGAGAACGTCTGTTGCTGAGCAGAAAAATATTTTACTGGAAATTAATTTAGAAGACATTAAAGAATTTTACAATTGTCGACAAAGTTTAAGTAGGAAAAGTATGCCAAATTTATCAAAATATAATAGTTTTGTATACCCAGAAATTCCAGCATATCTTCCTACTTTGAATTTTGTATCAGAAAGACTCAATTCGCACGAGTACTTTTCATGCAAATTAGGCGATTGACACATGTACACTGTCAGTTTGGAATATTAAAGCAATAATCAATGTTCTAAAAAAGTTTTATTTCTATCGCGTGGCGTTGCACGCTCCATTTTTTTTTTTAATTTAAAATCAAATTGATTGCTTTTTTTCAATAATAAGTCTGCATTTAATTTTTTATTTTCTTTAATTATATATCTGTGATTAATGACCGATAAAAGCTAAAAACATCGTTTTAGCAATTAATAAATTTGATGGATCTTCCTTAAGGAATTTTTCTCTGTGGCCTTAATACATGCGTTACTCAATCATTGCGTTTGTGTTTCCCTACTTTTCAGAATTTCTTTAATTGGATGATAGAAGTTTTTTTCAAAAGTTTTTGCTTTAAAGTTGTTGTTGTTTTTGAGTGTATGTGATTAATTACCAAAAAATCCAAATACTTTCCGTTAATTACACTTTTCCTGTTTGATTACCTTGACAAAATATATTACAATCATATGAAAAAAAAAGTTGTATCAATCATAATTGCAAAATTGCGATACTGCTCTGACGTTTATAAAAAATAAATGCTAAATAACATTCTCTTAACCCAACCAAAATGTTTGATGTAAACAGACATATGATGAGTAATAGAAAGTGTTAAGGGTACCGAAATAAACGTTATTATACTGGTATTACGGACTCTTTGTGTAATTAATACTTAAATTAATCTTGAAATAGTGTAAATTATTTATATCTGGATGTTAAATATATTCGTATTACTTTCTGCTTTGTTTATTTTATAATAAAAATTTTAATATTCGTAAGCAAAGCCATCCCTAACATTATAATGGCATTTCAATGGAAATTTGGTGAAATATTGTTGACATAGCCAAGTTGGCATCATTTTTGGCTACGTGGGAACCATGTTGGCTACCTAATTTTGCGACATTGATGCTTCTGGGAATCTCTGGTGAAATACAATATCACGATCTTTGACGTAAGTTGATTTTTCGAGAAAGCACTGGATGGTAGCCCCACAGACTATTAATAGCAGTCGCCTACTGAAACTGAGTCAGTTTTACTTCACCTGTTGAAAAATTCACTTGAAAGAGTGTTTTTTTGTATGTGTATGTGTGAAGATAAACTTTAACTTTACGCACTTGTATTTTTAGACCCTAATGTCTGAGAGTTGGAGAAGTTTTGCTCAAAATATTAAAAAAATTATTTTAATTTTTACAGAAAATTTTAAAGATTTATAATGATTTTAAAATGAGACTCCTGCTATGAGAGATAATTAACGTTCACACGCGAAATTTGATTTATAAGTATGTCAAACTATGTATTACAAAAATTGGTATAGGATTTGTGATCGTATTGTATCTCTTTAGTATTTTTAAAATATATTTAACTTATACATTTTCAATAAAATAGTAAATGACGTTTTTTTTAAGTCTTAAATATAAAAAAAAGTATTCATAATTAAATAAAATGAGAATTAAATAAATTGAGTTTACTTGTTTCTTGAACACATTGAAAAATTAAATAGCCTTAAAGTCTATACTTTAGTTATGGGTTCATAGAAATAATGTAGCATAAGGTTTCCTAAGCATTTAATTAACGTTTCGTTTATGAATGGATTATAAAGAGATGAAAATAGCTTATATATTTAAATTTAAACCTTAAATGTACGAGATCGCATATTTAGAAGGTTTATATATTTAACATTATTTCTGTGACTTTTCTTAAAACTCTATCATTCATATGTAACATATTTAAGCTAGCAAAATTATTTAAAATCTCTAACATTTGAAAAGTAACAATGCTTGCGAAATAACAATAATAATGTTCAATTTTGTTAAAAAAAATTGCCACAGGTTAATATAGTACTTCTCAAACTGTGGGGTGCACCTAGGGGGGCTTGATAACGCTACGTGTGTGTGGGGGGGGTGAGCAGATCGAAAAGTAGAAAATAAAATATTTAAAACAATTTTCAGTTCACTGAAAGGAAGCAAACAAAGCACATTCAGAAGTAACAAAAAATAAAATGTATATCCGTACTGATGTAAGATATTTATAAATGTATCAGACGGCAAAACGTATTTGATAGTCAATCTATCAATACTAAATTAAAAACAAGTTTAGTAATTACTAGTGACTTCCATGGGCTTGTGATGTACAAAATTATATACAAAGTGTAATACTTATCTTGATAATTTGTGCAATTTATAATTAAAATCGCAGTGTAGCTTTAGCGTCAAAGTACATTATTATTGCATGCAATACATTGTTGTTGTATAACGGGGGTTCGATGAAAATTATGACTGAAAATTGGGTCACAAATATTGAAAGTTTCAAAAGTACTGAATTAATACATAAGAATAAAAGATTGGATGTTATAATCAGGTCAAATATTACTGGAAGTAAATGTATTCAAATTGTGTGTCTCAATCTTTAAGGGGACTCATTATAATTATTTTTAGTTATGCTAATTTAAATAAAACATATTTTTTTGGCTAAGCTCTCTACAACATACGATGAAAGTCATGAAAGGGAAATAATTGGAAGATTGAGATGGTAGCTAAAACATACAAAATATAATAAATAAAGTTTCTACTAGAACATTTTACACGCTTTTTATACTTCGAAAGTCATATATAGTGTAATAGAAGTATCCCTTAAAAATTAGTATTGAAGAAATCTAGTTTTCGTGATTGTTTCTATTTAAAAAAACTTTAAGTAAAAAGGAGAGTGCCTTCTTGTTTTCGTAGAAAATATAAAATGCATATTCAACAATTTTTCAGAAGAATTTACTGAAATTCATTCATAAAGCTTAAATATAATCCTGTGTAGAATATTGCTACACTATTTTGTTTTTTTTTAAAAAAAACCTAAATGTCGATCAAGAGAAATTGATGACTTTAATCTTACTTTAAGCAAACATGCATTTCTACTTCAACTAATACACTCTGAGTATATAATCACTCTCTGTAGACTGTGGCTATCATTACTAGCCCAAAATTAACTTGTTAGATTACATTTTAGCTGAAGAAGACCAGACTAAAACCTTTTTTTCGAAATGTTTCTTCTGAAATCAGCATGATTTACCAAGTACGCCATGAAAGCACATTAAAAAGATTGTAAGTAATAGGCAAAGGATTTTTGAATTTTCTTAAGGGCACTAGTACATGCTCGAAAGAGTAAAATGCCAAAATTAAGACTTCTTGCTTATGAGACATATATCATTAAAAATTTTTAATAGACCTTAGATTTTTTTGTGTTCTTAATAAAGATATTTTAAACATACTGCAAAAATATAAAAGTAATTTGTTAGTTATTTTTTTTTCTGTATAATTTAAGAGTTGGACATAAATTTTGAGATCTCTTAATACATACTTATGTTTCGGTACATAATTTTTTTTTAAAAAAACCTATCTCATAAATAAGTAAAATATTTTTGCTCAATGTAAAAAAAGAACATAAAATATAGTGAACCTATTTCTTTAGTAAAATAGTAATATAGCTTATCTTTTTAAAAAATTATAACTTTGTAATTATTTTTTTAATTTTTATTTTTTCTTCCTTTTTCATACATAAAACTATTTTTTTAAAAAACTATTACTTAGACTAAAAAAGTTAGGTTCACTCTATGCACAGATACCTTGCACAGAAATATAAAAGATTTGAAATCATATAGTGGAATAGGTTTTTTTTTTTTAAATGTGTACCTAAAAGCAAAACGTTATGCCTAGGGAAAAAAAAAAAAAGGAAAAAACTTAAAAATAGCAATGTTTTCACATATTACACTATTGATTAATATTTTCCTGCCTATTTTTATATATCTCATAATGATACTTTAAACATTCTCTAGAATTACAAAAAGTAATTTTAAATTTAAAAGTTTTTTTCCCTTTGTTATAAATGAACAAGAACATTATTTTATCAAACATACTTTCATTTAGGTACCATTTATTATAAAAATATTTCTTGAATATACAAAATATTTTACATATATTTATGAAGCAATTAATAAAATATAGTCAAGTAGTTTTTTGATAAAAAATATTGCTTAATTTCTCTGAAAAAACTATAAAGCTTCTAAGTTTTAGAGATTTTCAGATAATTTTTCAAATAGTTTAGAGTTTATAGTTTTTTCCTTTTTTTCTCATGTGAAACTAGTTTTTCAAAAAACAATTATACATTAAAAAGAGAAAGATAATATTATTCCTTTCTAGTAAAAACAAATTAATGGTTTACATATATTAAACATACGAAGTACTATCTTTTAAAATGTGTCACAGGAGGCTTGGTTATTTGTTTGCATTTATACTAAATTTTGTTTTTCCTGTTTTTAGGTTATTTTATCAACAGACATATAAGTGTTATATATTTTTAGATTCAGAAAAATATGCACGCACTACTTTTTAATACAAAAATTTAAAAAATCGCCTTTTAAATAAATCAAGATTATCAAACTTCACTGTTCTAAAAAACTATATGTTTCTATATACTCCTTTAGAATTGCGGCTTTTGGAGTTAGCAGTGTGATGCAACTGAACTTCTATCGAAGAATGAAATTTTAAAAAAATGTTAAAGAAAAAGGAGGAATATAATAAAATACTACAATATTTTCAGTATATTTTGAATTGTTTATATCTTTCTCTAAACTTTTATTTTACTATTAATATTCTTTGCAATATTCAATTTGTTATTCGTAGCTTTTAGTATAAATTTGTATTCTTTGTTAAAAATGGTATTTTTTGTACTATTTCTCTATTAAGTATGAACTTGTATGAACATTATCCATCAAAATTTTAATAACTTTAATATTATATTCGAATTGTTTTATTATTATCTTTTAATAACCATAAAACATTATATTTAGTATTTTTTTATATGTTTAATTCTTAGTTTTTAGTATATAAGAAAAAAAAATATTTCTCTAAGGAAAATTACATATGAGCATATGGAGGTTTAAGGCAAAATAAAACCGAACTATTGCTCTAACCATTATATTGTGAAACTCTTTCAACTAAAAAGAAACTAAAGATATTAGTTATGCATAAAGAATATGTTTTTATGTATAATTAAATCTCATTTATCCATGCATTTTGGATAGTTTCAGCTTTTATGCCCTTTATCACATTTTATAGAGTTCTATCTGGTTTTTCTATAAAATGATTTCGAGTTTAAAACTGATATTACATAGAGTACATCCTTGTTTCTTTCTTGAAATGTTATTTATCTTTGCGTAAAGAATCCAAATCTTTTCGACTCTGTTACATGGTTACATTGAATTGGAAATTATAATAATATTACATTTTTATTTTTCAGATCTTTTCTATAATTATTAATATGTTTTATATGATTCAATAAATACATAATATAGACATTTAAGTACGCAAGATAATTACTTTTGTGACGAATTTAAAAAAAAAATCCATGATCTGCCTTACATTTTTCTATTATTGGACTTGATTATTTTAAAAGAAGCTGTGCTGCAACAGACGTGGCTTTTCCAAAAATTATCTCCTTCCAGTAGTGATTGAGTTTAGTTTAAATTATTACCATTTTACTTGTTATATTTTTAATGCATCTGTGTTTAGTTTATTACTACGTTTCGCTTTCTTACCTTTCCTTTCTTACATTTTTCAAAATTCTCTTTCTTTGCTGTCTTTTTATATTGTATAATGTAACCCCATGCTTTTCTTTTTATTTGTATTAGTCATTTTCTTTTTCTCCTTTCACTTTAATTGGGAATATTTTTAATATTATTTTGCATAATTTTTGTATTTCGTATATTTTTAATGTGAACATATTATTGTCTTTTAATTTTCCTTGACCATATAATAAGGTTTTTTTTTACAATTGTGTGCCATGTGGCATATTCTTGGAAGTTGTGGGATATTTAAAAGGATTTCAGAGTAATTGAAAAAAATTCAGTAATACGAAGGTGAGTCTGAAAATAAGTTTCCCCTATCAGAGTTGTGCATGAAAGTCAAAAAATAGAACGATACATTAAAGATAAGTACCAAGAACATTGAGACATTTGTCATACTACTTGATTAGCTTCAAAAAGCCCTCCAGGAAAAATTCAGTGTTTTTCATACGAAAGAAGCGTTTAACGGCTAGTTTGACTTCAGCATTGCTTCCAAAGTGCCTTCAGGCGAGATTCTTCTTCAAAGCCGGAAACAGATGAATACCACTTGGTACGAAATCAGGACAGTGACACGGGCGCTCCCAACCAAAATTTGCAATATGGTTTACGTTGCCGTCGCCGAGTATGGTATCGCATTGTCATCCAACAACAGAATGCCAGATGAGAGAAGCCAAGGCCGATTTTTCCGAATCTGCCCCTTCAATTTCTACAGAGTGTCACAGTACCACGTAGCATTGATGGTTCCAACCTCCAAAAAGTCGACGCAAAAGTAAACGCTTATTCCTTATGCAAAGCCCTGAATTTTGCTTGTAGGGCTTTTTGAAACTTATCAAGCGGAATGACAAATGTCTCAATGTACTTGGTACTTATGTGGACAAATAAAGTTATGTCTTATCTTCAATGTCTCATTCTATATTTTGACTTTCATACACAACTCTGACCACAGTCAACAGGGGATGCTTACTTTCCGATATACTCTCCTAATATGTTGATTTAAACAATGACTATAATATCCGGCGTATATAACGCGCACTTTTATCACAACAAATAAGATTGAAATTTACGGCAGAGTGTTTATACGCCGGATAGCTTTAAATTTTTTTTAAAAAAAAGATATGAGTATAAAAAAAATTAGCTTACTACATGTATCACAATACTGTTCATTTAAAAGAAATTACATTTCTCTCATGAACATAAAGGGTTGTAGTTCTAAGAGTATACTTTTCTCTAAGGCTTAGTGTAATACCTTGAATAAATGACTTCAAAACATCAGACCACGTACATTTCCTTTTTCTTCGTAAAAAAGAGGGTGCCCATTATACACCGGATTTTACAGTAAGTATATATTACGAACATAGAATATGATGTAACACATTTGCCTCTTCAAAAGTAAATAATTATACAATTTAAACAAAAAGTTTCACATTGTAAAAAACTACTTATATTACTCTTAGGTTTATAATAAAAAAGTTTATTTCGTTATTGTTTCCATTAAAGCAAATTAGTAATAAAAACTTTACTTTGTAGCCTTGTCGTAATTAGTTTCTAAATTACATTTCTAGGTACATAAGTACGACTTGCTAGTAAAATGAAGAAAAATGCAGCACATCCATATTAATACAAGTAAAAGAGCTTAAGCTTTGTTGGATAATTTGAAACCATTAATGGATTTAAATGTTATTAGTATTCTTTTTCCTACAAAATACAGGCTAAAAATAAAACTTAATACATTGTATTACGGTCGGTCATGCAATAGGGGGTTTCAGGAATCGTATGTAAATTCTTACCCAAGGGTTTAATCCGGGGTAACAAAGAGAAACCTACTTACAAAAAGAGGAACAGCTAAATAACTTTAATTGTACATTTTGGTATTTGCTTCTTGTTATTATTAGCTTTTAAGAGTATTAAAAACAGTGACAATTGTATTTGGCTTAAAGTATTAGTTGTAGTAAAAATGTTGTTAGATCAGTGTTTCTCAAACTGTGGGGCGCGCCTCCTAGAGGGACGTGGTAACCCTACAAAGGGGGCGCGAGTATATCGAAAAATCGAAAACAAAAGATTATTTTTAAAAAAATTAATAACTTACTGAAAGGAAGCAAAACAAAATACATTCTGACATCATAAAATACAAATTTGCACTGATATAATACACTTATAAATGTATCAGTACTGCGCAATGTGTTTCATAATTAATTTAACAGTGATAAGTTAAGAACAAGTTTAATAATTAGCAGTGACCTTATGGGAATGTCATAAAATTATATGCAAAATTAAATACTTTTCTTGATAATTTATACGGTTTATAATTAAAGTCTTATTGTAGCTTTACGTCAAAGTATATTATTATTGAATTCATTACATGTTATTGTATGGAGGGGGGCGCGATGAAAATTATGATTGAAAATTGGGTCGCAAGTATAGAAAGTTTGAGAAGCACTGTGTTAGATAATTGCAAGGAATGTTTTTGCTATTTATTTTGTGATGGTAAATTAAATAGGTATATCAAAAATGGCAATTCGTTTTTTTTAAAAAAAAAAAAAAAAATGTAAAACTTTGGTAAAAGATTATGAAAAATATACTACACATCTTTTTTAAAATTTGAAAAATAGTGAATATATGTTCTAATATCATAGTTGTTAATTATGTTTGTTTAATTAAAATAATTTTTTTAAGAGCAGTACTTTTTGTGTAAACAATTTTCATATCTTTAGAGTGAGGGAGTTGTATTAACATCTCATTATAAAATAACACGAAAGATATTACGAGGGGTGATAAAAAAAAGGTTACAAGTCAAATAAAGAAATATTTATTGACAATATAGACAGATAATACAAAATTGAATTAAGAGGCCTTAATGCCTATCACATTTCGATTTAATCACCAAGTCTATTTAGGCATTTAGCAGTACGGAGAAACAACTTGTTTAACCCGTCTTGGTAGAAATCACGCCTCTTGTCCATTGAGCCAGGTCTCGGCGGAAGAATTCACAGCATTGTCTTGGAATATCACAGCACATCAGAAACGATAGGCTGCACGCTACCGTAGCTCAGTCCCAGCTCTGCTACCCTTCGATCAATTTGATTCCTTTCTCAAGTTCGTGCCGTGGTGATTTCTGTCATTGGAGGGGTGATGGAAAACTAAAATCTTATTTTTTTGACAATTTGAGATTTTTACATTTTCAAATTGTATAGATTTTAACTTTTCTAAAAATACCTTACTTTAAACTCTAGGGCAATTAGAAGCCCTTACAACCTATTTTTAAATAATCATTCAAACTGGACCACGCCCATTTGAATGGCGAAAAATATAAACAAAGTGGTTCATTTTTGCTTACAAGTTTAATGTCAGGTATAAACCAAAACATGTATCTTTTTATGTAAACTAAGCCTTTTAAGTAAATTTTATTTTTTAATTTCCTAGCCGAGTAGAAACCTCACTGTATACATTACAATCAATTTATCTCAAAATGTAAATTTTGATGTTTGATGTATTTTTACTGAGAAAATACTGTTAACAGGTATGCAAATTTTTAATGATATATTTATAATGATGGCTAATATATACTGAAATGAGCTTTTTGTAAAAAACTCAAAAATTTATTTTTTACAAATTTTTTTATGTGAACAATGGTTCAATTTCCGCAATGTTTGATAAAATATTTCATAAATTATTAAAAAATTCAAAATGAGCTAAAAGCTCATTTCAGTATAATGAGAAAGATGTACTTTTATTGTATGAAAAATTTCAAGCATGTACATTTAATAGATTTTGAAAAAAGGTACATCGCAAACAATAGATTTAACATAGTATATATATAGAGAGAGAGATTTCCAAATTCCTTGAAGAACTTGGCCAACTGCTCCTTGTCATATTGCGGCTTTCGACACTTTTTTGCCTGATTGAAAATAGTGACACAATTTCGCTACAAGTTGTCTGCTCATTGCAAATACGGACACATTCTTTGCCCATAAAAATCAAATCACGGCTCGTACTTCCGAACGTGACCAATTTCCTAAGCGTCTTGCCATTTCAACCATGAACCATTTGTGAATTTTCACTACCTACCCTCAAACCAGCTGTATGACAAGTTGCGTCATTTGTCTCCACTCTGGGGAAACAATATCTCTCCACACACATTATGTAGTTTTCAAATGCTGGGGCTCGAAACATTTATTTCTCATGAACCCTCGTAATAACGGACCCTTTAATTTTGAGCCTCGATCAAAGGATGACACGTTAACTGGAACTCTTTTATCCGAATTTCCTCAAGTTCCATAGAGGACGTTTTAGCTCCAGATTTAAGGTGCATCTGCCTCCTCTACTCATTGGATCCTTAGTGGAACCAGGCATTAAAACTTCGACTCGCCGACCACGAGTTCGTAACCATAACTACAAAGCTACCACGGCTGCTTCATACATTTAGATTCAGAATATAAATTGTGCATAATATATTGATACGAATTTTGTGTAAATAATCTGTATTTGGATGTGTAATGCATTTATATTACTCTATGTTATATTTATTTTATGTTAAATTGTAATATTGATAAGCAATGCCGTTCCTTACGCTATAGTGGAGATTCAATGAGAGCTTGGCGAAATCTTTGCGATAGAGCCAAGTTGGCATCATATTTAGCGACCAGATTGGCCGTCAATGTGGCTACTTTGGTGACCATTTTGGCTTCATTGGCGACCATGTTGGCGAGTTTGGGACCCACTGAATTCTTCTAGGAAGTAGTGGATCTCTCCACTATAATTTCACGCATGCGGAATTTTCTGGAAGTTTCCGTCGGGCCTATAAATAGAGCAGTGCCAACCGCAGCCAGTCAGTCTTGATTCAACCAGCGATTAGTGAGCATTGTTTTTATTACCGATTAGCTCGGCTGTGCTTGTGAATAATCTTTTACATACGTGTATTTTAAACACTGATAATTGTGTTTGATTGTTATTGAAGGTGTGAAGACCTTCTGAGTTTTACTCTGTGAATATTGTTGCTGAATCCTGTAATTCAAGGATTGGATTTTCGTCAATAAATTATCAACGCTCTTAAATAACTGTTATTTTTCTTTGTGACTGTTTTGCATAAAATCCTTGAACCCGGATCTACGTAACAATATTCTGATGTGTAGTGAATTCATTTGAATCGATTAGATTTAAAAAAAAATCGATTTAGAATACTTTTACAGCTGAGCTCGTTGATGGAAGCCTATACTTATGAAATAAGTGCATTTTGCATGATAAATATAATATGTTTGGTTACAAAGTAACTGTATGCCAAGGAAGAAAACATCATCAGTTACGCTTGTTGAAACTTTCGGGTTTAACATATGTTACATATTTGCCAATTCTATTTCTAAAATACTTATAATTGAGTAAGATTATAAAAATACAAATAATTATAATAAGAAAAAAATAGAAAATTTCAATTAATTTTGAAGTCTAAAAACCGTGTCCCCCCTTATCGCGTTTTTGAATCAGTCATAAGCCTCACAAAACTGTAAAACAAAATTATCTGCATGATAGACATACATCGAAATATAACGTTCGGTTTACATTATATTTATAATTTTATATTTTTCGTAATTAACCGCTCTCTAAATTAACAACATCGAAACCATTTCTTAATGCCCCCACAAACTACATAACCTGCACAACTTGATTTCAGATGGGAACAGAAAATTTCATACTTTTCTGTTTGAAAGAAATGTTTTTTGACGATTATGAAGAAAGCCAATACATATATTATATCGTTACATTATTTATCGAGTGCATACAATTATAATTTTTAAATTTGATTGATCTGTAGGTTACATTGATATTTTCATAAAAGTTCTAATTAGGTTGATAAGTTTGAAACGTCGCATTTTTAAGTGAATATTAAAAATTGCATGTCTTTTTTCAAAAGTGGTTTATTTAATTAAGATGCGCTCCATTTGCTTCAATACACCTTTCTCAACGGAGTTTAATACATAGAAGCCAGTTTTGCAGTAATTCTGATCTTTGATGTAAAACTTTCAAGTCTATCTTCATTTTCATTCTGTTCTACCCGTAAAAACTGTTATATAAATGTTTTTTTTTTTAAATTAAAGTCGGCTGACGAAAGATCCGGGGAGTAATCTGGATGCAGAACAATTCCATGTTTCAATTCATTTAATTTTGCAAATGTTTTGTATGCGACGTATGCTTTCAAGCGTTGTCGTGAAGTATTACATCATACCGATTAAAAAGTGCTTATAATTTTCAATTTCTCATGCACTTCATCACTTTACTGACAGTATAACAGATATGTTTGGATTCGTTTCCGCCTATGCTTAAAGTCATACCTTTTCACTGATGTTTTGGTTTTCCATGTGGTTTATTTTGTTGGAAAAATTACCAAACCGAAATTTTTCAAGCCAACTCTGCCCTTTTATTCCCCCCAAATTCTTGGTTTATATTGCACGCTGCTTTGCTGCTCGCAAAGCAAAAGTAGTGCAACGAGTCTAATTGCACATCAAACTGAGGAAGAGCAAACATCAGCAAACGAGAAAAACAGACAAAGAATGGCACAAACACATGCTGAGGGCACTGCAGATCAACATGCACCCATACTCGTTGATGTACACTTGCAACCACAGCATTTATATTTTTACAACATCAAATTAGCTCTGTTTTTATTTAACAGAAATATCCATATAAGCATTGTAAAACTAACCCATTGCCCTCGAGAAATCCAGAGTAGAGCCTTTTAAGGTATCCGACTACGTTCAGAACCGTGATTTTGCAAAAGCGTGTAAATGGATAATATTTATGATATTTAGTGTCACTTAGATTAGAAAATGTATATAAAATTGTTTTAAGAATAGTATTACAATAAAAAAATATTTAAGTACAATATTTTGACAAAAAATTAACATAGAATGACTCATTTTCAAAATGCTCCCCTTTCGTGAAAATTGCTTCTATTATAATAATATTTTGCCTGTATATAGCTCAGACCTCTGTACAGAGGCTCAACTAGAATTTTTGAAATATTTTACTTAGAAGTGGGTTTATCCATGTTTTACGACAACAGAGGGGATAAATTTTAAGCAAAAAACGCCGATAATTGTTTCAATGGGTTGTAATTCTGAAAATAATGTGAATGTTTCAAAAATCATAGTTGAGCCTCTGTACAGAGGTCTGAGCGATATACAGGCAAAATAATATTATAATTGAAGTATTTTTTACAAAAGGGGAACAAAAAAGGTTATTCTATGTTAATTTTTAACCGAAATATTGTATCTAAATAATTTTTTTTTGTCAAAATGTCCTTAAAACCATTTTATACATGTATTCTAATCTAAGTGACACTAAATATAATGAAAATTATACAATCATGCGCTTTTTTAAAATCATGGTTCCGAACGTGGCCGGATACCTTAAACTTTTTCTTCAAACTTGATGTCTCCACCATTGAGACAATATAAATAAATTTAGGTTCATAACATAAGGACAAAAATAAGTCGTGATAACTTCAAGTGTTTGGCTAACAAATTACAAAGGATATCAGTTAAAGAAAGTTTTGGGTGTATATATTTATGTATTTTTTAATAAAAAAACATACCTTCAATGCAAATGTTTAAACATACTGAAATTATATGCTTTCTTATTAACCAAACTGAGCCACAGCAATGCGTAGCAGGGTACAGTTAGTATTCATATAAAAATTAACACAAATGTCGGTTGATTTCATGTCTCTGTGAAATTTAAAATAAATAACAAAATAGAACTATTTGAGAAAGTTTTCTTTATTGAAACGTAACTCTTGCAGGGGATTAAACCATAAACGAGTCTTTGTTAAGAACAAAAGCATATAACGAATTTAGGGTGTAAAGAAAATCCGATATTTCATATGCAACAACATAAAACAACGCTAAGGTATCCGAACACGTTCTGAATGCTTTTTTTTAAGAAATAGTACTCAAGCATTATAAATGCATTTTTTAGGAATCAATACTAATAAATGCTAATATTTAACTAACAATACATATAAAGAAATTTCTCATTTTAACAAATATTACAATTCTAAGTTAAATTTTAGCAATGTTTTTGAAAAACATCAATTACTTATACATATTAGATGCATTTTTCTAGAGAATGTACTAAAATACTAATGTTTTATTAAAATTTAAAAGTCTTAGAGATGATCGAGTAAATATTATGAGAAATGTGACTTTCTTTATAAAACCATTTTTTAAATAACAAGCCATAACTCAAAAAACAATCATACAATAGTTTTGCACATTCTTTAGAAAATAATATAAATATTAGGATCGAAAAGTTACTTTAAAAGCAGGTTTGTAACATTTTGAGTTATCAGACTCACCATGACAGATTCTGAACATTTTAAAAAGATCCACTTCTGATAGATTAAAGTCCCGGTTTTCCTAGTTTTATAAAATTGATTGTGCAGTTTGGCCTTTAAGTAGCGCAGAAACAAAACAATGTATGTTTTGTAAAGACAAAAGATAACTCTATTCAATAAAATAAAAAACAAAAAATATGTGTTTTGACCGAATTTGGTCCTTTCAGCGTGTTCGGATATCTTAAGAAATTTAAGAAATATCTACAAAAAGTTTGCAGTTGTATAGTATAATATAACGTAAATGTGTTTTTTTTTATTTTTCCATTAGTATTAATAATAGGTTTGGAAATTATTAGACGCCTCATTTTTTACATCATAGAATTTATTTATATTATGAAAATATCAGTATACAAGCACAGTTTTGAATTATTCATAACTTTTATTGAATGAAATTTCAAACTGTTAATTTAAATTTGTCCGCCTATTTAATTTCCTTCTGAAAGGGAGGAGCTAAGTCCCACCCATCTCTGATTTCTGAAAAAAAAAAGAATAATAATTTTAAAAAAAAGAATATGCAATAAAATGCAGAAGAATGGAGAAAATAAAGCGACCTATAAATATATGCAATGGGAAAGAAACAAAACCAAATAAGATTAATTGTTCCAATAGAATAAAAACGATTTAGGTTCATTAAGAAGCGTCGAAGTACAAACTGTGAGAAAAAGGGGAAAAAATGAACGTTGAAAGAAAAAGGGACAAATGCTAATTCAAAAACTCATGAATAAAAGTAAATATCAGGGAAAAATAAAAATTCAATAACTTTTAAATTATTTATTCAGTTTACGAACAGAAGAGGACGAGCAGGAATTATACAGAATGACAAAAAGTGATTTATATTTAAATAAAATTAATGAAAAAAGGGAACTACTTGTAGGTTTACGTCAATGAACGGAATAAAAAAAGAAAATAAAACCAGAAAACTGTGATGAAAGAAAATTTAATTAGTTCGTTTAAAAAACTGAAAAGATTTGTTGAACGAAGGAAAAAAAATCATTCTTAACTATTCATTTTTTTTTTATAATTTTCCATTCAATGAAAAAAGGTTCCTGAAATGAGAGCAAAAAACTCGATGGGGAAAAATGAATAAAATTAAAAGAGAAAATTAAATTAATACCAAAGAGAATAAAAGCAAAAGTTTTTTATTCATGTAAAATTACTAAAATAGTTTAAAAGTAACATGACTTTCTTTTTACAATGATATCATGTTAAATACTGTTTTCTCAAATTTCTGGATAAATATATTACCCTTTTAACACTAAGAAGAGTTTTATAAATAGAATTTATCCTTTATTCATAGCTTAGTTTTATTTTCTCGTAGTAAATTAAGACTACTGTACATTCATGTTTGCAGTCTTTATATTTAATTGATTAACGTAATTGTTATACAAAATGTTCCATAATTTTTCACTTATTGTAGATATGCAACTACTGAAATAAAATTCTAATTATTGCAATCTAATTAAAAGACATAAACTCTAAATTAGGTCGAAATCACTTATGAAAAATCACGAGGAAAAGTAAAAGATTATGCATATATAGATCAAACCAGTTTACATCTATATGAGCAAAGCACCAGGGGACATAGAGAATAAAATGGCCTCTGAAAAAAAAGTACCCTAGAAACTAATTGTTAAAATGTCAGAAAATTTATAATATTGGCAATATGCTTATGGAAAAGTAAATCTACAAAATTTCACTGACATATATAATACAGTGAAAATCGGTTAACACGAAACTAAGGGGACTGAAATATTTTTTCGTGTTAAAGAATATTACCCCCTCCCCCCCCAAAAAAAACATATATTCAAGAAAATTAAGTTTATTAGAGTACATTTTATTTTCATAGATATGTATATATGCATGTATTTCATAAAAATCAATCAAAATAAAACATTCACAAGAACTCAATGAAATTTAATAAAAAAGTTATCAAGTTTTTTGAAAAACAAAGCATTTATTGAGTTTTTGGAAAATAATCTGATATTTTATTTGCTTTGTCTTTTTTAGCAATTAATTGTCAACAAATTGTTCCATGTCATCTATTTGTCATTCATTTTGCCATTGGAATTTGCGTCTAAATAACTGCGCATAACTTTCTTATTTCAGATGATGTGTGAACAGGATCTGTATTATTCATTTCATTTCAGTCGTCGGAATCTGCATCCGTGATATTTTGTTAGCTTTGAGCAAACTCCAAAATATTTTTGTATGCCCTAATTGGGGCTGTGCACTCATTACCATCATCTACTACAACGATTTCTTCTAATGAAATAGTAGGACGGTCCAATAATACAAAAATGTTTTCAAACACCCCTCTAAAATCTACGTGGGTGGTGTTTTAGGTATTTTATTCATTCCCAGAAGGGAAATCATTTCGTGTTAGAAGAAAAAAAATCAATGAAAATACATAGTAGTATGTCGGAACCGTTGCATTTCGTGTTAACCGATATTTCGTCTTAAAAGGGAGTCTCAGGGGTGTTAGTTTTTTCTCAAGGGGTGAAAATATAAACAATTTTCAAACGAGTATAATTCTTTTAAATTTAAATTAAATAATTCGAATCTCTTACACATTATTTGCAAAGTATTAGGGCTCCAAAAAAGTACAAAATGTTTGAAATATAATCATAATTTTAAAAATTATAACCATATGAAATAAGAAATAATTTTGTAATAAAAATAGCGTTGCGCATGCTATTTTCTAAAATAGTAGTCTCTGATATATAAAACTTTATAGAATTATTAAATGCATCATACTCTTTAAGCCCTACATCATTTAAGCACAATATATCTTTTGCATTTCAAAATATTTGAAAAATATTAAAATTTTAAAAAAAAATTGAAAATGTATTTTTTTTCATTTTTTTAAAAATATAATTTATTATTCTACTAATATAAAAATACTACAGTGTAAAAATGTATATATCTAACTTTATTAATAAACTTATTACTAGGAATTTTGAGCTACTATTTTAGAAAATAGCATGCGCAAAGTTAAACTTAATTAACATTTCTTATAGAAATGTTTCTTATTTTCATATGCTTATAATTTTTAAAACTATGATTATATTTTAAACATTTTATACTTTTCTGAAGCCCCATTCCTTTATAAATAATAAGTGAAAAATTCAAATTAGTTAATTTTAATTTCAAAGAGTTATATATATCTGAATATTGTTTACATTTTCAGCCCTCTAGAGAAAGTTAACACCCCTGAGACGCCTTAAGCGCTTTATGGAGCAAAATGCAGATAAAGAGTATAATTCACGATGGGATATGAACATATTATGATGTTCGTTGTATTATTCCTAATTAAACGTACGAAGAGCCTTGATAGTAAGCCGTGTAATCTCTGTATAAGTCATGTTCTCTTCAGTCTTATTACTGGTCCATTCTACTTGCACCATGGAATGCAGTTCTGATTGGTTACTTAGTATGGGTGCAGTGGTGATTTCTCTCTCTTTGGAAGCTCATCATTCTCAACTTGAAGCCCCAATCTATTGAAAATGTAGGCCATGTAAATTATTGACATGTTGCAGATCAGCTCTAAAAAAAGACGGTAATATGTGTGGTGTAGCATTATTTTGCTGGAAACTGTGAGTTAAGTAACAGCAGTATTCAGGGACGACTTAAGACTTCTTGAGAT
>BMAV01006295.1:99232-128099 GCA_019973955.1 Trichonephila inaurata madagascariensis
TTTTTTATGTTTTATATTTTGTTTCATTAAGCAAATATGATTTAAAGTGAAATTAATGCAGTAAAAACTGAAAGTATTGTTTTAAAAAATGCGAATTATTTTTTTTTATTATGTAAGATATTATTTTTTATGTCGAATAAAATATTTAAAAAAAAAACCAATAAAAATATGTATTGAAATACATATTTCTGTGTTAAATAATAAAATTTAATGATTTGCTGATATATAATTTTCATAGACTGTTAACAGTTATTGTAAAAGCTTGAGAAAAAATCTATATCATTTCCTTTCCTTAAAATAGAAAGCAGAAATTTTTTTTAAAGATTTATATACTTAAGGTTATTTGAAAACAGCATTGAATGTATAAATTATTTAAAAATAAAAGATTAAAAATTGTACTCTTTAAAAACATTTTCAATTGTTCAATCAAGAGGATGCAATGTAAAGATATAAAAGAAGTTATTTCTGATGAAATTGCAAAATAATACTTCATGAATAACCACCACTTCAATGCTTTTATGACATGTAATGCTAAAGTCGAATGTTGTATTGAGTTCTGATTCCTTTTATGGTTAATTAGCCAGAATATATATAAAAAAAGCTTCGTCATTCCAGTGTGTCCATACATATCTTATACCCAACACATATAAAGCCATTAGTTATTTATCGGTTTTTCAAAAGATATGTAGAAATTTTTTAGATTTCTTTCAAGGTGCTATAGGTATAAGGATTAAATGTGTTAAAAGTTAGTATAAGGGTAACTACACATTTAATAGGAATCATTGCCAAGAAATCTTTATATGAATTTTAGTTTTGCACAAATAATTTTTCTTCAGTAACAATATAAATACAAGTGATATAACTATATCCCCGTAAAAAAAAATCTACAAAATCGGTAATATAAAAACAATCTTCTTATAAATGTGTGAATCAAGTACAAGAAAATTATCATAAGAATTCTTGAATAAGATTTATTATATTTAAACTAAGAAAAAAGAAAGTCATATTGCAATATTCACTCATTTGAGTAAATTATTCAAGATCGATTAATAGAAAATCAAATATATCAAAAGCACGCTCTGTATCACAAAATTTAGAAGCAAAGTACTTACAATAATTCATAAAACCAATAAGGAAAGCACTTTACTTATAAAAAATGACACAATAACTCTTACAACATATCATTATTTCTTACTGTGTTATTAACAATGATACGAAAAATATTCCAAACACTTAAAACATTAAATTTTCAATTTTTTTACTATCTCAAAATATGTCCTTGTTTGGATTTAAGGAAGTATTTTTAAATTTATCTATTTTTATAACGGAATGAAAAAACTAGAATGAGATGAAACTGTAAGAATGTCTTTGAAGCTTATTACTTTGTTAAAAATCGCAATTTTTTATTTCATCAAACAAATTAGTTTAACTATAGAGTTTGCATATTTGCTTAGTTTTATATCGTTTACTAAGAATATAGATCTTTTATATCAAATATCGATGAAATAGTATTAAAAATGGAAATCATCTAAAATAAACAATATTTTAAGTATAAACAAGATGAAGGGCAATTTCAAATAGAATTTTTTTACATTCATGCATAACTGAAGACGAATTTAAAATCCATACACCTCATTCAATGATACGAACTATGTGAAGTATGCTTTTTTGTAAGATTCCAAATTCTTAAATTCAAGAATTCATTTTTTCGATTGCTGCAGAAGTGGATAGTTTCTTTAGAAGCCTTTTAAATATAAGCAGAGACGAGGACATCAAATTGAAAGGAGTGAAAGTAAGAGATTCTTTTCAAAATAATAACTTTCTTTTTCAGTAGGTTCTTTTCAATTACAAAAGAGAACGACAATTTTATTTGGGCGCGCGAGTGCTGTTGAAAGAGGGAGTCTTTTGTTAGTAACATCGGTTTGTGTTTGGAAGGAAACGTAGTCTTTTCTATTATATAATTACCATCATTTCAACATAATTAAAAAAACAGGTTTTAAAATGTATTTAGGTTTAAGCGGAATAGTTTCTTTTAAGGAAATGATGACAGTTTCGCGACATTTCTTAATAGTTAAATATATCCATATATCTATGTAATAATTCACTTAAATTTTTCTTGGTGCATTTTACTTAAATCATAATAAGAGATCTCAAGTCCTCCAAGACTTCACATAATTAATAATATTTAGTTTATTTACCTAACTGGCAGTTTATTATTATATAAAAAATTTATCTCCTAAAAAGTGCTACGTTGGTAGTTTTTAAAACATTTTTTTGCAATATTGCATCATCTGCGTATTTTGACTTATCACGAAAGTCTTTACTTGAAATCATAGGAATCTAAGAGCTTTCATTTGATGTAACTATAAAAAAGCTGAGATCTCCGGAGCAAATAAATAATGTTTCTGTACCTTGTCTTTTTTTTTGCACGATTTTGTGGCTCGTGTTTCCTTTTATGTTGTGATCATAAATACAATGTGGATTTAACCCTTTATCTACCGATGGTACTTATAAGTACCATTCACTTTAAAATTACATAGAATAACTATTTTTATGAATACTCTGACGATACTTAGAATGAATATTCTTTTAAATCTCCTCTTTCAAGATATATGGCAGCATGGGTTCTATAATGGTATTTTAGCCTGGAAGGCATATAGTTTTATAGCAGAAGTTGCGGTTTCAGCTGACGTTTTGATCGGATTGCGAATATTGTCATTTTTGTTCCAAAAAAGTAGCTAATGTCAAAAGGTAAGTGTCTTATTGTTTTTATATGTTAAAGAGAAGACCTTAGAAAACGATTTGATTATTTGTTTTAAATGAACAGTGTACATAATTAATTTTACAGTTGAACCCCTTTGTGGTACTTATAAGTACCGGCACACACAGCACACTGGGTGTTGGAGCAAGAACTTAGTTTTGTTTTTCGTCCGTGTGTCTTATTGTTGTTTTTTGTTCTGTTGTTGAGTTATCACTGTAGTTAAGTAGAATTATGCCTTTCTTAGCATTTCTTTTTGCTTGACTGATTTACTTTGCTTTTTTTTATAGTTTCATTTTAATGTTATCAAAAAATTTGTAACTTTGAATCCGAGTTTGTATTTTTTTTCTTTGACACACAATTAAATTAAATATGTATTCTTATTTCAAAAATTATGTAACATCATTTTATAATTCCTTTATGTGTCAGAGATTCAACAGTAGTTGAAGAGTTTCAAGGTGCTAATATTATTTTTATTATTATTATTTCCTTTTCTTAGAAAGTTTGTAAAAAGAAGCTCAGTCTTTAAGAGGCTTTGGATTTATTGTAGAACCTACCATCTGAAATCAGTGATATACCAACAGATGATTTTTTCTGATGAAGAAGTCCCATCAAAATATCTGCTGGAATTTTCGTTAGATTCTTAGGATGATGATCAAGAGGCTGAACTCAAAGTGCAGTAGTTCATGTTAAGAAAATACAGTATTTCTTACCACAGGATACAGTGGTTTTAAAACTTTCAATCGAAACCTTACTCATAATGCATAACGTGTAATGAATTTCAGTGTGTTAATGAAAAAAAACTGTTTCTTTGAATATCATCAAATTAAGTTTATAAATAAAAAAAGAAAATAAATTTTAAAAATTCAATAATTTTTAAAAATAAATACTTTGTGCTGTGTAAATTATTAGTATTCTCTGTGGTTATTTAGCATTTTTAAGAGTTAAAACTGCGTTAAAGAAGTCATTCGGTCTTTTCGTTTTATGAGAATATTTGAGACCTTTGTGTGCTGACGATACTTTAAAGTACCAATTTAATTAATTAGCTTTAACAAATTAAATTTCCCAAAGTTGAGTATTTTATGTATGTATATCCCTTAATTTTCAATGCAGTGATTCAAAAAAAATATTGCATGAAAAAATTTGCAGTAAATCATAATACGGTAGGTAAAGTGTTAAAAATATCGAAAAATCTCACCTCCTTTCAATGACTACAGCCAAACAAAATGTCCTTCCAGTGATATCTTATATATATGTCAGGCTCCAGAACTGCTGGTAAATGAAATAAGCCATCCTTTTGTGGATATACCTGTACTTTATTATTCTTCAAACATGACTACTTCAACATGCCGGTACATTGCGCCTAATCGAATGGAGCAAAATACATCATCGCAGCACGGAGTCACCAGACTTTTTTCTTCATTATTCTCTTATATATATCAGGGCACTCACTCTACCTTAAATAGTCCTGTTTACCTTCAAATCCCCACGTGGTAGTACAGAGTTCACTCTATTTTTAATTATTATTCGATTAATCTTTAAGTTGAACTTTTAAAACCTGATATATCTATATATATATTTAAGTATATGTGTGTGTGTATGTATATGGGGAGATTTTTACACATAAGATATTAAATATTATAAACATTTACTTCTAGATTAGTTTAGGTATTTTATGTTTACACTTTTATGAATGAATCTACATTGTAAATGCATCTTATTTTTATAAATATAATTGAAGATTCAATAATGTTTGGAGAAGAGATAAATAGTATTTACATTACATTCAGAGTCGAAATTTCGGACACGAAAATTAGAACTCAATAGTGTTGAATTATTAAATGTAGAATTACAATTAACGAATCCCAGGTAAATAAAGAAATAAATATAGTAAAGAATTCTTTTTAATTTACATTTTAAAACATGATAACGGAACAACAGTTTCTACAAATTTATCTTTTTTGCATCAAAATAATCCCTTAATTTACCTCATGACCAATTTAAAAATTGTACAAATTTTAATTTTGATTAACTTATATATTAATTAAAATATTGCTATAAATGAGTTACCTATCAATTTTTCAAAACACTATGTGTATCACAAATTTATTGGATGTGCCTGTTATAAACATAATTATTTTATAAAATTGTATTAATTTTGGATTCTAGAAATGCATATGATTATTTGTCTGGAATATGAGTTCATTATAAAGGATCTGCCAGCTCAAATTTTTACAGATGAACCTTTTAAGTCAACTGGATGCAGATCTTGCATGATTATATAGCAGTGCTTCTCAAACTTGCTATATTTGCGACCCAATATTCAATCATTATTTTCATCACCCTCCCCCCTTTACAATAACAATGTATACAATTTAATAATACTATACTTTGACGCTAGAGCTACAATACGACATTAACCTCTTAAGTGCTCCCGGGTTATATAAACATCTCGCTCAACAAAAGAGTTTATTTTCCCGGACGTATATATACGTCTTTCCGAAGTATGATCTTTTATGTGCACTGCTATCCATAAAACTATTCCGAAGGCTTTGCAGTGAACTAAAATGACCTTGACAAGGGGTTTGCGACAGATGAACTTATATCAGAGGATTTGCTTATTTAGTACTTTTCGACCCCCCCCCCCTTTCCTAATACACCACATGCACATGCCTACTTGTTAAATTACGGTAGGTTTGAGGAGCGAATCACGTAATTTTTAATTGGCATTTAATGGATTGATTATAAACCGTACAAATTATCAAGGTAAGTGTTAATTTTTGTATATAATTTTGTGTATGACAAGACCTTGGGGGTCATTGGTAATTATTAAACTTGTTCTTAACTTAGTAGTTAAATTATTATTCTTAATTTAGTTCTTAAATTAATTATAAAATACATTGCACAGTACTGATATATTTATAAGTGAATTATATCAGTGTAAATGTGTATTTTATTTTTTATTACGCCAGAATATATTTTATTTCTTTATTTTGAGTAAATTAATACTTTTTTTGAATAATCTCATGTTTTCTACTTCTCAATATACTCGCGACCTTCTCAAAGGATTATCACGCCCCGTAGGGGGGCGCGCCCCACAATTTGAGAAACACTGTTATATAAAGATACATGTGCGTCTGCTCTTAATATCCTATCCATATCACTGTGGCTGACATTAAAATTGATGGCTAATGCGTGTATCATATTTTCTTTTGGTGTCCCGTCGCGAGTTCTTCCTCAAACATTGTAGCGATTGTTTATTGGCCAATACGTTTCAGTCCGTCTTTCAACCTACAGATGAAACTGGCAGCTGGAGGACAGCTTAATAGATAACGTCGGACATATTCCTTAGCAGTAAGTAAGGCATTAATTATCACTGAAACGACCGATGGGGAAGAATGCATGTAATATTCACGAATAGAGTACTTTAGACCCATGTGAAGATTGCTAGTAGCCATTAGATGCCACTTCTACGTCATTCCACGTCCGCTTGCACGTCATTCAGTGTCACATTCATGCATATCTCAACGGACTCCAATATGAATAAAGGACTTTGTCCTTAAATTAGTGCTTCTCAAAATTTTAGTATTTGTGACCCAATTTTCAGTTATAATTTTCACCACCCTCTCCCTTTCCATACAATAGCAATGTATCGCTTTTAACAATAATATACTTTGACAAAAAGCTACAATACGACATTAATTATAAACCCTGCAAATTAGCAAGGTAAGTATTAAATTTTGCATGTAATATTATATATCAAAAACCGATGGAGTCCCTGGTAATTATTAAACTGGTTCTTACCTTAATATTGTTTAATTAATTATCAAATACTTTGTACAGAGGTGATACATTTATAAGTGTATTATATCAGTGTAAATTGTATTTTATTGTTTATAATGTCAGAATGAATATATATATATATAAATATTTTTTTTTCTCCCTTTCAGAAAATTAATAATTTTTTGTCTTCAAGTTTTACATATGCTCGCACCCTCCTCCAACTAGTGTTAACACACCCCCTAGGGGGTGCGCCGTACAGTTTGAGATTGATTGATTGAATATTATCGTCGCAATGTTCAGCTACACAAGTCCTTTTGGCGACGGACCACGTAATTTTGAATCATGGGCAAGCAACGTGGACGACACCTAAGCTGGTACCCCCCTCTCCTAACTACCACACCACAACAATGGGAGGATGTTTGAGTTCTCGACGGATTTTACGGTCATCGCTCCTCTACACGATGGGTCTTTAGTGATACTGGGTTCGAACTCGTGACAAGGCCAGCCACGATCCGATACCTTGACCACTCAGCGACCGTGGCCACCCCACAGTTTGAGAAACGCTGCCTTAAACTGAATGTGAGGCAGCACTAGCAGCATTTATTTAGAAAACTGTAAGCATAATTCATAGAAATATAAGGTTTGGATCATTTTTTACGTATCCAAATCCGTGTAATTTATATTGTCCTTTTTATTTAGAAGGATTTGTATGGTCTCTGTATATTTGGATTAAAGGAGTTGTATATTTTGAAACTATTAGTACTGTTAGATATATCTTAGATTACACAAAATGTTTGATTAACGATTTCAATTCTCTCAGTTGAGAATTATATGCTAAAATTCTCAATGCTTCCATTATTTTAATTACAATTTGCCCTTTTGTAATTAACCTGTACTCATTCAAGTTAAGATTTTATAAATTTTTATCTGTTTTATAAATGTTTTAATTTTCTGAAATTATTAACAGCATTATAGAGACACTACTATATTTGGAAAGGCTTAATAATAAATGAATGGATTAGAGTACGGCTGATTATTACCCGGTTACATTAAGACCGAAGGAAAATATTATCTTAAAAAAGAATATTATTTGGGAATAACATGCTTTTAATAAATGATTATATACAACTACAGCTAATCTGCTTCAAACTTTAAAGAAGAGTATGCCTTGATTCATTGTAAACCACTCACAGAGCAAAAAAAAACGTGGTATCCAAACTTTACTAATATCTTATTATTATATGTAACACCATTATTTAGTCCTTTTTCCTAAATGTGTTACAATAAAATGTTAAAATTATTTTTAATGGAAGTGAGATTTGAAAAACGTTCATTAATTTTTCAAAAATTATATTATTTGAATACATTGCATAGTTAAATCGTTTCATACATGTTTAAAGGGATGAATATCGCTGAATGAAAAAATGCTTCACTAGGTAACAGAAAGATGCGTCTTATTATTGCCAAAGTTGTTTGAGTGGTATTGATCAAAATTTAGTAACAGAGATAGAATTAAACAAATGTTTTTGAGCCAAAATAAATAAATAAATAAAACAGTAAATAAAAGATAACAAAATACTAGTACAAAAAATTGTAGCATTTTATTTGATTTTCGGAAAAAAATCTTGACGATAAACTTAAGAAATTTAACTAAAAAAAAATGCTTGTGGAAACATAAATTAAATTAAAATATGTTTTATAAAAACAGACACACAGGTAAAGGAAACTCTTAAAATAAAACAAAATGCCTTATATAAATTACGAATTAATTTTCAAACTTATATATTCTATAACTTATATATATACTTACATTCAATTTTTAAAACTTGTTCTATAACAAAATACTCAAAGATAATCCCTTTACTGAAAAACATTTAAAAACATTTTCCAGAGAACATTTTATATCCCACAGCAAATGAATTTATTTTAAATAGATGCTCTTAAAAGCATTTTTTTAATTAATAATTAAGTTAAAACTTAATTGTTTAGTATAGAATTATAAATTCTTTTGAGCAAAAAACAATCTTATAAAATATTGCCTTGAATTTTTTTTTTTTTTTTTTTTTTACATTTAGATAAAAAATATCAAATAAAGGGGATGGTGGACCTTCGCAAAACCAAATTTTGGTCAAAATTGCGTTTTGGATTTTTTATGCTAATAATATTCCTTATAATTCATAGAATAGTTTTCTGTCAAAAAATTTTGTCATTTTCATTGATAATTACCGAATTATTTTTTTCACTGAAATATAAATGTTTAAAATGCACTTTTCTTAGTTTGTAAATTTTCCTTTTTCATTGTTATGTAAAATGCTCCTTGTGATTTAAATTACGTCATATCTCTTTGAAATGTTCACAACTTATGAAAGTTGATATAATTCACAAATTTATGTATCAGCTTTCCAAAAAATATAACGGATCATATTTTGTGTTGTTTTGAATACCTTGAATATGTGATAATTGGTGAAATATTTCATATAATATAGAAAATGTATCTTTTTCTTATCAAATTGTTTTCAGAATTTAAAATTCATGCACAGATATATTTTAGTGTGATTCATCTATGTATAAAACAATAATTAAGTACATGTCATAAAAACTAATGCGCAAAGAATATTTTTAAAAACAATTTAAAAAATTTAATTTTTTTCTCAAAAAGTCAGTTTATAATAGTTTTTTTTAAAAAAAAATACGTTTAAATTACGAAACATAATAATCATTTACTATATGATTCTATTTTCAGCTAATTAAGATAAGAATTTAAGAAATTAGTTTTAATGGTCCACCATCCCCAGTGATCGTAATTCCGAAAATAATGTGATATTTTCAAAACTTTTAGTTTCATCCCGGTATAGACGTTTAAGCTATATATGGGCAAAATGTTATTATTCTATCAGCATATTTAATGAAATATGAATATTTTGAAAATATACCATTCTTACTGCATTTGTTTCCAAATTATTGCATTTAACTAAGAATTTCTAGTAATAATATTCTTTAAACAGTTTTATTTGTATATTTTAATTCAAATGTCACTAAATATAAAAAAAAATATTCATTTATACGTTTTTGTTTCAAAATCACGGTTTCGAACGCAGTCACAAACACCTTAATATCTATTTAAACAAGATATTTCTTCTACAAATTATTAAAAAACATGATCATACACAAATAAGGAGAGAAAAATTAAAAAAGAATATTACTGTAACAAAAAAGTATTAAAATTACTTTTTTTATATTTTATCTTTTTTAATTACAAAATAAATAATTTTATATTCCCTTAACTTCAATAACATTCCTTCATAACATCCTAGAATTCCATAAATATAATCCAATTCGAGCAGACGATTTTAAATCCGATTAAAATCTGAAACAGACTTACAAATATTTTATATGATGCGACATACCATTTAATTTATATATTTTTCAATATCTTGCTTGGAAAGAACATTATTTGAATGGTCTTGATATTTCAAAAAAAAAAAAAAAAAAAAAATCATTCTTGAACAAGAATATTGTCTTGCACGAAGGTTTGTGAATTTTGATTTCCATACTGGTTGTCCACCAGACAAATATTGAGTTTGCGATCCAAGTGCATTCCTTTTTGTGTGTGTGTGTGGACTGAAATTCTAGAAGAAACATACGAAGAAAGGGGGAGAGCAACTGTGTCGTGCGAATTCAAAATATTCTTAAGAGGATCTGAAAACTGATCCGAAATGACATCCATTAAAAGATTCCCGAGGCTACAGTTACAGAGAAACTGCCAAAGAATTTAAATTCTAGTCTAGTAGAAGCAGTTTTTGTAACAGTAGTGAAAGTGCAAGATTATTCAGGGGGATAATTCAAGTTCTTTATGTTGTATTGAAATATCGCATTACGTGCTAAAAGTAATAATTCTATGTTGTATTTCATGCATCAAAACGGAAATACTTTTTCTTATTCAAACTCTTTAAACTGTTATTTTCATCAAGTTCTTTTGAAATGTATACATAATACTTGAAAGCATAGCTTGAAGCAAAGGAAGGAATTACTGAATATTCAGATTCAATATCAGGTTCCAAGAATAGAATTTCAGATTTCTTTTATGCCATCTTTAGAAGGTTCTTTTTATCAAACAGTCATTGAATTTACTCAAAACATCACAATTTTAAGATATGTACTTAAATATATATAAACTTAATTTCAACTTCACATTTTTATAGGAAATATAAAAGAATTTAAATATGTTTACCTTTATGTATTTATCCTCCTTAAATATAAATTTGTATGTCTTATGCTCACATAACGCACCAAAAATATGGGTAAATCCATCATTAACTTTCTATAGTGCTGAACGTTAAATTTTAGACCAAATATAGTAAGTTTTGGAGTTGGATATTGAAAAAAGATGCTTTTTAGAGTATAATTTATTTATTATTTTCATTTAAGCTACAACGTACAAAAAAATTCATTACACAAATAAATAACAAAGAACATGATCGGTTTTTCATAGCGGCGACCAACCTTGTTATTTATTTGGCCTGTACTGAAGTAGCTTAGAAGAAAATAATTTTTACGCAGCGAAGTGCAAAAAAAAGTAAAAAGTAAGATCAAATCTCGTGACAATCCAAGTAGCAGCTGTACAAGGTGTAGATTTCATTGTCATGTGGATAATTGTTTTAAAGGATGGAAGCCTCTATGCTCTCAACCATTCTAAATACACTCATTGCCATAAAAATTTGGGCACCAAGAAATAATCTTGGGATTGTAACGAGACTTGGCATGAATGTATATGTCGGGTAAATATGCAAATGATTAGAAATGCAGCGTGATTGTGCATTTTGGAATGCCCCTAGAGGGTGTTGACCGTCTTTTTTGGAATATAAAACAGGTTAAAAAGTTCGAGTGTACTTAATCTTTTGGAAAGGATACGCTGAGGCAGACATGTCGTAACTCCGCCCTTGAAGACAACATGAGCAGCTTCCAGAGTTTAAAAGGGGAAGAATCGTCGATATGATGGAAGCTGGGTGGGTAGCTCGGCAAGTAGCTGGTCAAGTAGGCCATTCTGGTTTGTCTGTGAGAAGGTGTGTGTTAGGACTAGTGCACAGAAGAGACGTCACTTACATGGTGACCAGGCTCAGGACTCCTTCGACAGACGAGTCATCGAAAAGACCGTCACATTATACGACACGAAAGCTTTGAGGCAATTGCCATTGGTCACTGTCCAGATACCAGCAGCACCTTCACTACGGGCTCCTACGTCTTTCTGTATCTTCGAAAAGCACCTGTCTGAAATGGAATAGCGGTATCGTGCCCTGGATGGTATCGTGGCGCCAATTAAGTGTGTTGCCAATGACACCCACCTCCAGAAGCCTCCATTTAGACTAATGTCGTGCACGACAAAATTGAACTGCAACAGAATGGAACGAGGTCACCTTCAGCGACGAATCTAGGTTCAATTAGAGCAATGATGACAATCGTGTTCGTGTGTGGAGGTCCCTTAATGAATGTCTCAATCCTGCCTTTGCTTTACAGCGACACACCGCTCCCACAGCTGGTGTGATGGTATGGGATGTCATTGCTTACGATACACGGTCACCCCTAATATTGATCCATGACACAACAACAGGTAAGGCGGTACGACCATGATATCCATCAGTCACCTGTGTTACCATTCATGACAGGGTTCCCAGGATCCATTTTTTAACACGACAATGCTCAGTCACACACAGCAAAGATGTTGTATGACTACCTCCACCTCATTACGACCCTTCCTTGGTCTGCTTGATCCCCAGATTTGTTACCATTCTAGAATATTTTGGGTCATTTGGGACGGTAAGTTGGACAGCCTACGAGTTTGGTTGAATTAGAGACGTGTTTATAGCAACTGGAGATGAAATGTCTCAGGACATCATACAAAGCTTGAATGATTCAATGCCCGCTTGTATCGCATCGTGCATTCGCGCTAGAGGGGGTCAAACTGAGTACTAAAGCTTCCCTTCATTTGTTTTTTTTTTTATAAAATAAATTATTCTTTTTCTTTGATTTTCTAATCACTTACTTATATCAAGAAGTACTTACATATGTAAAATTTCGTTTCATTTTGACAACTTTTTCTTGGTGCGTAAATTTTTACTTCAGTTACACCCGATCTGCTTGCATCGCCCGCGTAAGGTTATCCCCCACCCTCAGGGGGAACTCCCCCATTTGAGAAACGTTGTAGTATATTCCATTATCAATATAAGAGAATATGAAATATCTTTTTATTCTATATCTTCTTATGATGTGGTATAAATGTATTTATATGTATAAAAAAAATTCAGAAGAAAAAAAGAACTCATTTTTTGCATCATTATTTGACCTCTTTTGAATGAATGTGTAGATTATACATGGGCTTTGGGCTGACACTTCCAAAACAATGAAGAAAAATATGCAGTTACTGGAAACAAAATAAACAAGTAATGTAAAAAAAATAAAATAAATTCCTACTTAAGTTAGCAAAGAAAATTTTTATTTTAGTTACTTTTTATTAAATAATTACAATTAATATAAATATGTACATAAATACGGCATAACAACAATAGTGAGTGGCAAAATAGAAAGGGATTTTCCATTTTAATTTACATGGTGTTGGGCTATTTTTTTTGTTTGTTACTATTTATTCTTTCATTAAATTTAATTATTCCAATAAAATGGTATAGTAAAAAGAAATCATATTCTCAAAAATTAGGTCAACACCAGGTGGTATTGAAACCCAGAAGAAGAAGTCTAGAAGTCTAGAAGTTTAGAAGTCTAACGTGCTATCTATTCCGATACAGGGACACAACGAGCAATTTTCCTTTTGATGTACGGTGTTGGACTCTCATTTTTTGTTTAATATTTATTCATTAATTAAATATAACTAATGAATTAATATTTGAAAAAACTGTATTATCAAGTGCCATCCACTATAAGTTTAAAAAAATATATTTGAACTTGAGTGGATGAATAAAAGGTATATTTTTACGATTGAAAATTTGAACAAGATACATATTCTTACTAATATTATAAACGCGAAAGTCTGTTTGGATGTTTGGTACTTTTTCATGCAAAAACAACTAAATGGATTTTAATGAAACTTTACAATAGTATAGCTTATACATTAAAATAACTCATAGGTTATAATTTATAAAGATATTGTGTGAAGTGTCAAAAATATAACGATAATTGTCAAGTAAGTAGGAAAAATTTCTGCCATCTGCAAGCAATTCTAGGGTGTTCTACAAAAAATACCCATAACAGTATATGTTTATCTATTATGTGTGAAGAAACCCTTTTTGTTTTGTCTTCTCCTGTCGGTAGCTTCTAATTTATTCCTTTGATCAGTGTTATCCCTATTTTTTGTATTTCAGAATAAAACTAAGCTTTAAAGGGAGAGGTTGTTTTAAATCTCTCTGTATTTGAATAGCTACTATTGATTTTTTACATGTGTAAGCCATTATCGCCAAAATAGTGAACCAAACATACAATAAAAAAGTGGTAATTTATTTCTATGCACGGTGTTTTTTTTATGATTTTATTATGCACATTTGGTAGTAACAAATTGATCCTTATATCAAAATAAATACTTTCGTCGTTTCTGGCACTTACAGAAGATGACTTTGTCTTTCACACTACATCATTTGGACAAATTTGCATAATTTGTTTGTGGTTAGTAGTTAATTATAACGCTAAATAGATATTGCATTTTTTAAGTATAAAAAAAAATAATAAATATTGTACTATATTTTTTGGAGTGAGTGAGAGAATGAATATTAACATCACACTGTTCAGCTACACGAGGGCTTTTGGCTACGGACCACGTAAATTTGAACGGTAATTTTGATGACTCCTGAGCTGGTAACCCCCTTCTCCTAACTACCACACCACACCAACTTAGCAGGAATATTCTAAAAATAGTTGGTAGGAATATTCTTTGAAATCCACTCTTCCAAGATATATGGGAGCACGGGTTCTATGATTAGTATTTTAGCAGGGAAGGCGAATAGTTTTGTAGCAGAAATTGCGTTTTCAGCTGAAGGCGTTTTCCGCGGATTGCAAAGATTATCATTTTTGTCCGTAAAAATAGTTAATGTCAAAATTTAAGTGTCTTATGTTTTTTGGATGTTAATGAAGACCTTAAAAAATAATTTGTTTATGTATATCCCTTAATTTTCAATGTAGTGATCAAAAATAAATATTGTATGAAAAAAAACTGCAGAAAATCATAATGCGGTAGTTAAATCGCTTCCCTACACGGCCGGTCTTCAGTGGTACTAGGCTCGAAGGCCAACCATCATCCAATACCTTGACTAATCGGCTACCGCGGCCACTGTATTTTTTGGAAGTGTAGAAAAAGTACCTACTAAGAATTATGCCGCGAAAGCGCAAGTCTAATTTTTCCCAAAGCTCTAATAAAGCTCGAGCTATGAAAGTAGCTATACATTAGCCAACTTGACTCTATCGCCAACATTTCGCTATGTTTTTCATTGAATATCGCCATTAAGTTTAAAAAAAGGCGTCGCTTGCGAATAATACAATTTTAACATAAAATAAATACAACAGAAAGTAATATTAATGTATTACACTTTCAGATATATAAATTATTTACACTATTTTAAGCGTTCATTACACAAAATTTGTAACAATGTGTTACTTTTGCTGAGCAGAGATCAACTTAGGAAGGAATTTTCAAAAATTGACCCTTAAGAGAGTTACGGGAAGTTATAAATTTTAAAAAAAATCATTTTTATCAGCTATTTGATCTACATATTTAAAATTTAACAAAGGTGTTTTTCTTTCTTTCGTTTTTCTCTTTTTGTTCAGATGAGATATGCAAAAAGCTTTTTTTGTTCAATTTGCAATTCACGTAAAATTAACTCATTAAACAAATTTCTTTACCCTTCAATCTGTATTGTTTAATTTTTCAGTTCACCCAGGCGAAGAACGGGTATACCAGCTAGTATATATATATAGGGAGAGTGTGAACAAATAGTAGGAATTGAAAAATAAAAAGGAGAAAGAAAACCAGAAAAAAAAATTGGAAGACTCAACTAACCATTAAATTACAATGTAAAACGATTAATGAAAAAATTCCTAGTTAATATTTAAAAAAAGGATTGAAAATGAAACATCCTTAGGTTGTTTGATTTTATTCTTTAAACTTATTTTCCAGTTGGAACAAATTCTAAAGAATAGAATCGAATGTCAACAACTCCTGGATAATTTTATCCTTTGTCAAGTAGTCGAAATCAATTTCTAAAAGAAATGTGCAATTTTTTTTATTTTGAATCTGACATCTCTCTTTTTCTTAAATGTACCATTGACACATTTCAAAGTCTACAGAAAGCTTAAGGAATCAATATTTTTTCTTTTAAAAAGTGTTGTTGGAAAAGGGAAAACAAACACAGAACAAACTGTGTTTTTTTTCACTCCTTTTGATATCAAGGTTCTTATTCGAATTTGCGAAATATGTTCGAAAAAAAAAAGGTGTTATTCTCATTGGTCAAGTCTGAATTCTTTTCGCCCGGATGCATTTTATAGAAATTCATATTAAATCTTTTCTTTTTTCGTGTTTTGCTTTGAGTAAAAAGGAAAAAGAACATTATATAACGTCTTTTGGATTTGAAAACAATTTTACGTGTTGCAACTTAGGATTTGTGAATGGATTCTAAAAGAAATAGGATAAAAGGACTGAAGTCTGGCAGGTAAATATGAAAAATCTGGATGTCTTGGAGAAATATGCTTTGATATCTTCTTTCAAAAGAAGGGAAAAAATAGAAGGAATATACTGTAATTTTAGATAGAATTTTGTTCTTTAAAAATCGAAAAAATCAGTGCCCTGATCATATACTAAATACTTACTTGTTGGTATTTATACTGCCAAATTTATTTATTTTAGTATAAAAGAAAAAATATAATATATGTGCGAATAATTTATAAAATAGAAATATGTTGTTTCTGAGGGTCAGTAAATGCAATGAAAAGGTAGAAAACATTATAGATAAAAACAATTCTTCCTTGCAATTCGAAGAAATCGAATATTGAATTTTATCAATAGCCAGTTTGATAGTACTTTATCAATATTTTGTTAGAATTGCTCCACATCAGATAAATTATAAAATTTACTATGTTAAAGCTACTACTTATTACACATTTTATAGCGGAACAGTTGTTTCATTAGGTTGTAACATATGAAATGTCCAATTTTTATGGTCTAAGTCAGTGCTTCTCAAAGTTTCAATATTCGCGACCCAATATTCAATCATGATTTTCATCGCGCTCCCCTCATACAATAACAATGTATTGAATTCAATAATATTGTATTTCAACGCTAAAACTACACGTTACGACTGTAACCTAATAAGTGCCACCGGCGTATATAAACGTCTCGCTCAGTTAAAGCATTAGTTTTCCCGGACTTATATATACGTCTTTCCGAAGTACGATTTTTTCTCTGTACTGTTATCCATAAAATTATTCCGAAGATTTTGGAATGCAATAAAAGGACTTCGACAATGTTTTCGAAGAATTTACTTATTTCAGAATATTTTTGCTTCTTTATTCCTCCCCCCCCCCCCCCAATACATCACATACTCGCATCTACGTGGTAAATGGTTGCCATTGGGAAGCGAATCGCTTAACTTTTAATTGGCAGTTAAGGGATATATGTATATATATAAATTATAAACCATACTAAATATAAAGTTAATTTTTGTATATAATTCTATACATGATAATCCCACAGGGTCACTGGTAACTATTAAACTTGTTCTTAACTGATACACTGATTCATTTATAAGTATAATATATCAGTGTAAATGTGCAATTTATTTTTTATTATGTCAAAATGTGTTTTGTAGTTTTTTTGGTTGCTGTTCGTGCCCCCCTCGTAGAGTCGTCACGCTCCCCAAGGGAGGCGTGCCCTACAGTTTGAGAAACGCTGGTTTAAGTTAAGTAAGTGTATCTTTTTATAGAACAAACTTTATTCATCAAAATAAGAATCATTACCTTGAATAAACTTTTGCTAACGGGAAACAAGTTTTATTTTTATAAATTATAAAAAACTTTTTTCCATTATAAAATTTAGCAGTTCTGGAGGATATAAACTCATTGAATTCTGTTTCAGCATCCCTGAAGCATTTCTCAGCATTTCTGAAGCATTTCTCATGTAGGAAGCTTTCCAGATCTTTGCAAAAGGTCAGATGAGAGGTGGGTGGTCTATAGCTTCGTAGTCCAAAGAGTGCAACTTTTGACAGGTGATCATTGAAGAATACAGTCTAATATTTTCATGGAGAAGAATTGAACCTTTCCTTCTGACCATTGTCGACTGTTTATGTTCAAGTTTCTGGTGCATTTCGTCGATTTCATTACTATACTTATCCGATGTGAGTGTCACTTGACTTTAGAAAGCTGTGGTGTGGATCAAACCGGTCGAGAAACACCAAAGAGTCGTTAAAACCTTTTTCAATTCCTACTATTAGCTTACTCTCTCTCATTTTATCTATTTATTTATATATTTATCTTGCTTAAATTTCCGATCGTTAATAAAATATTTTCTATTCATCCAATCAAGTTCAAATAAATTTTTTTCGACTTTTAGTAGATGACACTTGATGTTGATACAGTTTTTTCAAATATTAATTAATTAAATAAATTTAATTCAATTAATTATCGGTTTATGATGCCAACTTAGATTTGTCTCTATTGTTGTAACAGTGTAACTGTTAAAACAAAGACAAAAGTTGTCGTCGAAAACCGATTATTCAGCCAAACCGGGTGTGCATTGTTATAACATTGCAGACAAATCATGTTCGTTTTTTAATTCCTTCTATTAGTACACTCTCTCCATTATCTTGTTATTACCTTACTATACATCTTGTTTTAATTTTCAATCGTTAATTATACTTTCTATTCTTGCATTCAAAGTAGGAATTGACTTATTTTTTATATATCACTTGTTTTGAGGGAGGTTTGGTTTTGGAAAGTGTGGTGGAGCTTTGTCGGCATCCAGCCACTCTGCTGAACGTCATCGATTGTCTTACAGAAGAAACTTTTCGTCACACATCACAATTCGATTCAGAAACGGATTGTTACGGTTAAAAAGAAGCGCAGATGAACCCATTAATTCATTTCTTAACTTTGCCAATCATTTTAGGTAGGTTTTGCCGCCCAGCCAGCATAGTGAATATGACCTCTCAGCTTGTAACAGAGTGGGTTCGAGTTCGAATCCCGAGTAAGGCATTGTTGTATCTTTTCTTCGGGAAAAGAGAGAGAAGTCGGACTTTCACCCGTAATGGATTCCCATCTCTAATTGGAAACAGCGCACACTCCTTCTGTTACATGCTGGGATCATCATTTGAAATAAATGTCTATATTCTTCTGTTTGTATTTTATGCTTCTGTTCTTCCACTTGTATTTCGTATGTATCCTAGAATAAAAAAACACGACAACAACAACAATCATTTTAGGTAATGGAAAATAGTTGTAGGAGTTATGCCTCTAATTCTCTCTCTCTCTCTCTCTCTTCTGCGTAGTCTCTAACAATATTGCTGGTATTTTGTTCAACTATCGCTCGTGGGATTTCATTGTCCACTTCTGTTTTCGGCCTGTCCTGGTCTTCATTTGTGAGATTCTTGTCACCAGATTCGAACTTAGCGCACCAACGTTGAATGGTGCGTTTGCTTACTGAGCCGCTTCCAAATGCGGTATTGATGTTTCGCGCAACAGCTGCAGCGTTATGATCACTCTTTCTCTCATACAAAAATAATACTCTAAAATTTCGAAAATATATCCTATTATTAAACATATAAAATTATAGAAAAATGCAATATTTTTAATTAAAACATATCGATTATGATAGAGCAAGGTTTATCTTTAAAACGGTATATAATATATGAATATATCAAAAAAGTTTTATTAGAACGAAAAAAAAAAAGAATTTCAAAAACGCACTGACGGAAATCGGACATTTCATGTTACAACCTATTCGTTTTTGTGTGAGGTAATTTTTTGTGAGATTAGTATGAATTGATCGTAACATTCTATTCTACATTGTTGTTTGTAAAAAAAATGCAACACCATGAAGGAATCATCAGAATTAAATGAACTTCATAGCAAAAATCAATTGTAGGATGTTACGTAAAATAGTAAAGTTTTAGAGCCACCATGCGCAAGCGCAGCGCCCTCTGAACTGATGCTGAAAGCGTATAAATAGATGGCTGTAGCGAGACGTTGAAAATAGTTAATGATTATTTGTTAGTGGAGAAAGTTTAGTGAGACCTAAGTATGAATCAACGACGAAATAAGGACGTCGTATAGCAGCACTTACTGCAGCACGTGGAGGCTAGACCAAATACTGTGATTTCAGACACTTAATACTGTATTTTTGCTTTGAAAAATTCGTCATTTATTTGTACTAATACAAGTAGTTTGTGCATTTAATTTCATCTATTTCTGATGATTCCTTCATGGTGCTGTAATTTTTCAAACAACAGTTTAGATAGTTAAATAGTAAATGTTTAAGTGCAGTTTCAAAAATCTTCTGGTTCTTGAGAATAAAATGAAAAACTTTTACATATTTCTGTTATTGCTAATGCAACCTGTCGGACGTAGTGAAATACAGGTCCAAGAAATTGAACGCGGCAATGGGCTAGTCGCATGCCTGTCGCTGACAGTAGCTTTAAGCACCAAACAGGTGACAGTACTTTTTGGCTCGGTTCCTACCCAATTTTGAAGTAGAAGAACCTGGTGGTTGTCAGACGCCTTCCACCTCCCTTCTCCTTCCACCAACCTCATGAGAGGACTTGCGGCTCGACGGCTATTTAGAGTACCCCCTGCCTCAAAGGCACTATATATTTACAATCATTCATGCCTTCAATCATTCATGGGTTCAAACCTTGACCTAACGGTACAGTAGTTAGCGTCACTAACCACTCTACCGGATGGGCGGCAAACCTTTACACTTATCTATCTTAAGAAAGAAATCATCTTATTTAAATGCATATAGTGTTTTAGATTGTTTCTTTTAGAATTTTAAATGAATTACATTAAAGTATTTTTTTATGATGAAAGGAAAGTTTCTTAATGAGTTTTAATAAGAAACTACTTTATATTTGTTTAAAGCAACCATTTAACGGGAAACCAAAATTTAATAGCAAAAAAAAAGAAAGAAAACTACTGTAAACTCACAATGCTATAGTAAAAAACTTATAAGATTCCTATACTAATACATCATACTAATAAGATTCATATATAAAATCTGTAATATTTTTAAGTGATATAAGTAAATGATATTTTGTTGCATACAAAAAAATTCTAGGCTACAGTAATATTTTTTACATAAGCATTGCACACAAAATTGATACTTCAGCTTTTCATGAAAAATTAATTAATTTTCAATATTTTAAATTGATATTTTAAATTAAAAACGCTTAATTGGCAACATTTTTAATTAAGCAATGTTCCATGTGTCACACATCATTTATATGAACAAAACAATATTTTACTAAGAATTTAAAGATAAATATGTGAATATATTGAGTTTGTGGAAAATCATTTGAAAAAAAAAACATATTGTGTTATTTTTGTTTAGCAGTTATAATGAATGAAATTTCTATAGAAAGATATATATGTAAGCTAAAATGAAGTAATATTTCAATGATTAACTAATACACAACATGTTGTTTCAACTTGTACAATTACAAGAAAAAAATTGCAGAAATATTTAAAGTGATTAAAATTTTTTTCCTTAACGATATACTATTAAAAATAATGAAACAAAGAGAAATGTTTTCAATATAAAAAATAGAATACTTCATACATTTATTTTTAAACACAATCTTCACATAATATTTAATAAACCTTATTTTTTTCACGATTTTTTTTCTGAAAAATATCAAGTATTTAAAGTATTAAAAATTCTTAGCGAGTTAATATTGTGTTATATGTATAAACTATAACTGCTTATGTATAAAATAACGTTTTTGAAGAGATCCAAAAGCGTTTGTGAAACCCTTTCAGTTTCCAGATTTCTTTTTCAAAAAAAAATCGTCGGAGTAATTCAACTTCCACAAACACAAGGAAAGAATATCATTGCTTACTAAAAAATTCAGAAGAAAAAGAAAGAAAAGGAAAAAATCAGATCTTACCTTTTTCCTGAAGTTCTTTCAAATGTGTGAAACATATCCGGAAAGGATAATACCCTTTTCTTATTGGTCAACTCTGAATTCGTTTTTAGGATGGACCAATCTACTGCTCTTGCTATCTTTACATAGAGTAAAATGTAAAGGGAAATGGAATCATCCACTGAATTTTTAGGGATATATTTGGTGTTACATTTCAGCATGAAATTTTCAAAACAACCATACGATACACTATCCTAACAGTGAGTTCAGAAATGTAAGTGGATTCTCAGCGAATACCAATGGACGTAGCCACTTTTAGAGTCAAATTTCTAGAAAATATGGATGCATTTTACAAGAACATACACATTCTATAGTATTTGCTCATGAGTTGTAACACACGAAGGGTTGTAGGAATTTTAAGCAGACCACAAGACATAGCAAGCAAAAGCTCATAGCCCTCGTACAGATTTATAGTGAGAAGCTAATATAAAACTCACTCATAGCAAGTTAATACATAAAAAAAAAATAAACAAATTTTAAATTATTTCAAATTAGTAGTAATCAAATAAAATACGAAGAAAAGGAAGAGTTGTAAAAAACTCCCTAGGGAATTAAAAAATGTTTCATACCAAAATAAACTTGTACCACAGTGTGCGTTGTGTGTTCATGCTACGAGGGATGTTTCAAAAGTAAGTTTCGTCCGGTTTTTTTGAAACATGAGGTAAAAAAAGATAAGATAAGAAAGAAACATAAAATAAGATAAGAAACATAAGTACACCAGATGAAGAAAACTAACTACATTCTTTGCTGGTTAAATGACAGTAGTAGCGTCAGCGTAGGTAGAATGACGCATGCGCAGAGTGCCGAAGGAAATAGAGCAGCAGCAGACTGGCATGTCCGAGGTTATTTGAATACAAATCACGATGACAGGCAGACATGTACTGACAACGTGGGCACCAAGGGGCGTGTGGGCAATAATCCTGTACGAATGAACATGAGAGAGCAATGTGTTGATCATCCATGGATGCCTAAAAACGAAAGATTATGAAAATGTCATGTTGTGATACTCCACAGCTCGGGGGTATCATCTCTTCCTCTCCGCAACCTAGATTTGTAGAAATAAATCATTGATCACTCCAATTCTCCATAATAAATCTAATTTATTATTGTCTAAATATATATTGATCAACGCAACACAAGTCTTACTTGCGGAATCAGATCAGGAGGGATACTACTTAATTATCAATTCTAAGTAAAATAGAGCCTGAAATCCTATTCATTATCTTTATGAGAAATTAACTTCAGAATCTTTATCTACTGTAGATTCCTTAATGAGCTAGAGTCCGTTCTATAATTAATCTCTTACCAATATCTCACGGCGAGCAGCCCTCGACTTTCTGTCTCTTTTTGTGTATTCTTCCACTATTATTCTATTACTATACGACTTCTATTCTATTATCCGGCTTCTATCCGACCTCTATTCGTCTTTCCGGCTTCTATTAACTCTTATAGCGCTATCCTGCTTCTAGCCGACCTCTATTCGATTTTCCAGCTTCTAGCCGACTAACTCGCGAGTACTATAGCTCCCTTATATATCTATTGACTAATCTGCATATCACGGTTTCTTCTTGACAGAGTTGGATTGAAATAATGCCATCTGGCCCCAAAGATTCCCCAGGAGAATTAGTGAGAAGGTGCGATAAAGTCCCGTCACAATGTTTCGTCAAATGGTTGATTGCTGGCCTTGCAAGTTCAATGAAAGAAGACAGAATGTCGAGACTGAAGGGAGAAATAAATGACCCTCCACAAATGAAAACAACATTGTTAGGGTACAGGACATAGTGTTAGCGGACAGGAGTATAACAGTGTCTGAGGGGCGTCCGCACTGCACATTGCTCGTGCTCAGGTTCATTACATCATCTATGACGTCTTGAATTGCCGAAAAGTGAGAGGAAGAAAGAAAGAGCACGGAAAGAAATGAATTTCTACTCAGAATTCTCAAAGGTCGTGATACACAGGTTCAATTCAGTGACTCAGAAACAAATGCCTTCTTGATTATGCGGAAGCATCCGAGTGCACTAGTGAGGAAAAAGTCCATAAAAAGTGTTTAGACAAATGTGTTTCTCAAACTGTACCTCTCCCCTCCCCCTTAGGAGGGCATGAAAACCCTACGTGGAAGGCAAGAGCATATCAAAAGTTCGAAAATAAAATATTTAAGGTATCCGACAACGTTCGGAACCATGATTTTAAAAAAAAGCGCATAAATGGATAAATTTCATTATATTTAGTATCACTTAGATTAGAATACATGTATAAAATTGTTTTAAGGACACTATGACAAAAATTACTTAAATACAATATTTTGCCAAAAAATTAACTTAGGATAGCCTTTCTTCAAAATGTTCTCCTTTTATAAAAAATGCTTCTAAAATAATAATATTTTGTGTGTGTGTGTGCTTATATAAAGTAAAGATTTCTCCAGAGAGATTGAACCATTTTTTTTTTTTTTGAAAAGTTCACATTATTTTCAGAGTTACTACCAAACGAAATCATTATCGGCGTTTTTTCCTTAAAATTTCTACCCTCCGTTGTCGTAAAATATGGATAAATCCACTTCTAAGTTATATATTTCAGAAATTCTATTTCAACCTCTGTGCAGAGGTCTGAGCTATATACAGGCAAAATATTATTATTATAGAAGCATTTTTCACAAAAGGAGAATATTTTAAAAATGGGTCATTCTATGTTCATTTTTGTCAAAATAGTGTACTTAAATAATTTTTTATTGTAATACTATTCTTAAAACAATTTTATATACATTTTCTAATCTAAATGACACTAAATATCATAAATATTATCCATTTATACTCATTTGCAAAATCGCGGTTCCGAACGTAGTCGGATACTTTAAAGTAATTGTCAATTTACTGAAAGGACTCAAAACATAATACCTTCTGGCACAATAAAAAATAAAATACGCATTCACACTAATATAATAAACTTATAAATTGTTACTAAATTATAAACAAGTTTAGTAATTACTTGCGAATTCCATGGGCTTGTCAAAAACAAAATTTAATTCTTATTTCGTATTTATATGGTTTATAATTAAAGTCGTATTGCAGTTTTACCGTCAAAGTACATTATTATTGCAAGCAATACATTGTTATTGTAATAAGGAGAGGAGCGTAACGAAAGTTATTACTGATATTTGGGTCGCAAAGATTGAAAGTTTGAGAAGCACTGGCTGAGATAAAGCAAGCAGTGCATTAATTCTTTTCATCCCAAGGTACATAATTATAAATATATATATATATACATTTATCTTGTTTAAGTTTTTAATCGTTAATAAAGTATTTTCTATTCATCCATTCAAGTTCAAATAGATTTTTGGAATTTGCAGTGGATGACACTTGATGTTAATGCAGTCTTTTCAAATATTTTAATTCATTAATTACATTAAAAAATGAATAAACAGTAACAAACAAAAATAATATTCCAGCAGTATATATAGAAAGGAACATTTTGCATTATGTCTCTGTAGTGCAAATGGTACTGAGTTGGACTTCTAATATAAAGGTTGTGGGTTCGAATCCAACCTGGGATGGCCTAATTTCTGAGAATGCGATTTCTTTTTTACCATATTCTTTTATTTTTATAATTAAATTGAATTAATGAATAAATAGTAATAAACAAACAAGAATAGCCCATTACCCTATACAGAAAGGACAATGGAAAATTGCAAGAAAAATCGCTTTCTATTTTGTCTCTTAATATTGTGATTCTACCATATGTAAGTACATATTTATATTAATTGTAACTATTTAATAAAAAGTAACTAAAAATAAAATTTTTCTTTGTTCTAGGAAATGATTTAATTTTTCAATTAATACTATTAGCTCAAAATTTATATTTATTTATTTATTTATCTTGGTGGAATTTTCAATCCTTAATAAAATAAATTTTAAAGTGGTCAATTGAGCTGAAATGTTATATACATGATTATTTTGGATGACAATACAGTAATTTAACTATACTTAATAAAAATTAATTGATTAAAACTAATTATTTAAAGAATTACAATTACACAGCCACGTTGGCGACTTGTGTCAAAACTTGAAAAGATTTTTTTCTCCCGTTTTAAGGCATTCAGTTGAACTGAAATTTTATATACACGATTGCTTTTGGATGACAATACGATACTTTAATAATAATCAATAAAAATTAATTACCACTTAATGTTGTGAATCTGTCATATGTATATAATAATTCCCTCTAGCATCCTTTTAACTAACTCTTTTTAATAATATTTAAACAAGCTTTAATTATTTGTTCAAAACTGACATTTTAATCTTAATCGTAATCAAGTCGTATCCGAAATCCCTGTTCCGCCTCTTTTAACCAATCAGAGCTACTATTACATAATAAGCACGCGATTGTCACTGCCGGTATATAAAATGAAAATCTTGTGTGATCGCTCTCTTTGTCTTTGTGTTTTGTCATGTAGCATGTCGCTGCTGCTGTATCTGTTTTGCTTTTACCATATAATCGTAGTATTTTTGTCTCCAGCTCGTCATCTTGAATATGTGTAAATAGCTGCAGCTTTATGGCCTTGTGTGAATAACACTTTTGTGAAGTCATAATGCTTTTGATGTTTCATGTGAAAATAAAGAAGAGTAAAATGCAATTTGAAGTTCTCCACTTATTCGAAAACGACCAACACCGGCCCACGATACTACATGTATATACATATTTACATTAATTGTAACTATTTAATAAAAAGTAGCTAAAATAAAATATTTCTGTCTTGATCTAAGTAGGAATTGACTTAAATTTTTTTTTATATCACTTGTTTTTATATTACTTGTTAATTTAATTTTTCTCAAAACTAAAAGTACATTTCCCTCAGAGACAGAGAAAGATAGGGATAGTTCGAAAAACGATTTTTGGTTTAATCTTTTACCGCAAGGAGGAATCTGAATCCCCTAATCTCAAAAGGACTTAAAAACATGATTTTCCGATCATTCGAATGTTAAGTCTCCCTCTTTTAAAGCGTATCATCGACATATATCGATGTTGGAATGTACCAGAAGAAAAAAAAATTAAAACATAGCCTCAAGACAGAAAGAGGGGAAGCGAGATGCGAAGGAAAAACAAATTTTGTCTCTCTAATCTTTTCCGCACAAGGAATTTCGTTCAAAGATATATTTCTAAGCATATTCTATCAAGAGGTAAATTTATATTTTTTTCACTGGTCAATTCTCATTTCGTTTTGCAGCAAACCTTTCTACCGTGTTTACATTATTTGGGCACACCATGTCTCTAAAAATAATATTATTGAATGTAGAATTTTGATAGAGAATGTATTTCAATTGCTTTATGGTTAGAAAAGAATTTTGAAGCGAATCTTCAAATATCGCATGAGATTCAATATCGAAACAAGAATTGCTTGAAACATTTGGGAAAATACCACCTATGCTTTGATCATTCGATAAGAAATGGAAAAAAAAAAAGAATTTTAATAGAATTCCGGCCGAAATAACTCTTCGTAGAATAAGGATTTCTAAAGAAACATTTATAGTATTTTCTTAATACATGTAATCAAATAGAAACGAGGTTTTTCTATATTATCATGAACGTTTTAAAATACATTTTATGGATTTATTTTTGTTTTACAACTTATACGTGATTCATATCGAATGACAGTTTAATGTATTTATTTGAACAAGTAAATAAGTATATTAAATTCAATTTCCTTTTATTTATAATATATTAATAATACATACTTGATTTAAAAATAAATATGCATTAATTTTTTGTGCAAACGCAAAATTTATGTTTAAACTTATATGGATGGATTAAATTACACAACAGTTTGATCGAAATCAAGATAAAAACAATTACAATTATTGATTTTATCAGTCTTTATTTAAACTCATTGTTTTCAGTCTCATAAATAAGTCTATTTTTAAATAGGGAAAATCACAACATTTATTTCTATAGAGAAAAAAAATCACTTTTTTTATTATGGAGAAAATAAAGAAGATATATCTAATAAATAAAAATAAACCTGAAGAAAAAGTTAAATAAATCTGAATTTTTAAAATATAAAGTAAGAAACAAGAAATAGAAAATTGCATGAGAGATTTGAGTTTTCAAAATAATATTTATTCAGAAAATATGCTTAAATCAAAGTACAATATTGTAACTATGAATAGAGAATTTTCGGGTACATTCAAGGAACACTGTTCTTTGCATCGAACTTATTTATAAGCCACACTCCAAATTTATTTCTTCTAATGATATCGTAGATAAGTGTTTAAAATATCTTTTTTTTACACTTCCCCTTTAGAATATATAAGACAAGCAGCTGCACAAAAAATATGCTTAGTTAGAAATTACACACTATTTACTTAACAGCTAAAAATACTAATAATGAATTTTAAGATATCAGTTAATTGGAAATTTTAAAATACTGATAAATACATGTTTGACTATCTTTTTGATTTCTCACTTGAAATAGTTGTTTTCTGACTTTATGCAGAGAAGAAAATATTGCGTCAATTACACTCTTCTGCATAAGGTATGCTCTCACTCTAATAAAGCAATTTATGATCTAAATAAAGAGCGTATCTTGGACTTAAAAAAAGTAATATTTTTCAGAAAAATATTGTTTGAAATAACATAAGGGATGAAATAACAGAATGTTCCTAACATCATAAATAATAAAAAATGAAATAAAATTAGAATATATAAGCTGATTATTTTTAACAAATATGTTTCAAAAGCATCGTTAAATCCCGTTTCTAGTTTCTCTCTCCAATTTAAAATGAAATAATTGCAAAAATTTACTAGATAAGTGTTTCAAATTGTTGAGAAGTTTGTGATACTTAATACATTAATAAGAGATAAGGATACTACTGGAGGTTATTATATAAAAATGGTTTGAATAGTTTTGAAAATAAAAATGCAAATCTTTCTGATGTATTTATTAATTAAATCCAGTAAAATCTTAAATTATTATGTGATATAGATTATAATAAATTCATACCAATACTGTGCATGCTTGAAATGAATTCATTTAGTCTGTTTTATTTGCAACGTACATAAAAGATGTATACTAATATAAAGGAAGAATGTATTAAAATCTTTTGTGAATATATATATATATATATATATATATATATATATATATATATATATA
>BMAV01006295.1:130296-144250 GCA_019973955.1 Trichonephila inaurata madagascariensis
ATATATATATATATATATATATACATATATATATATATATATATATAAACATATATCAGTAAATTTTCAATTACATAACACAAATACTACGTATGAGAAAATTAATGCTTCATTTAATCGAGAAAATAACATTTCTGCTTCATTGTATTATTACTCTGTTCTCCCTAATCAATATAGTAAAAGATAATAATTTCTTTTCTGAATATTTCACGTAATTGGATGTCGTGGATTTATCAGAGAGATGAAGAAATACTTCAATTCGTATGCAAACTATTTCTAATTATTTCTTTTGATATAAAACTTCTTTCTCATTTTATCTAATTCATTCAATAAATAGATTGGATCCTTATGTCTAGATAAACAATAGCATGGTTATTGCTGTTAGCTATCAGATTAGATGTTTTCCAGAGGAGCTTTTATTTACGATTTGGTAAGCATCCTTATTGCAGAAAAATATTTCGAATTTTTTGAGTCGAGAGAGGAAAAAAATAAACAAAAAAGAATTGTATACCTGAAAATTACCTTTTTAAATGCAATAATTAAAATAATTTAAATATAAACATATAGAGAGTATATTGCTAAATAAGTAGCTGGTAATTTCTTTAAGGCTTTGAAGGGAAATATTTAATAAATTATTTCCTGAAAAATCAAAAGAGTTAGTAAAAATGGAGTTTCCGTAAAATTGTTTAAAAATTTTTTTAAAAAAAATTCAAAACTCTCAATAAGAAAAAATGAAAGTAAAGAAATATAAAAAGATTCCAAATTCATTATTAAAAAATAAATTTCAAGTTTAAGTATTGAACAACCTTAGTTTCGAAATACTTAAATAAATGTTGTTGTTAAATAGCTACTGTTTGAGTGTCCTAATCTTCAAACATCAAAAAATGAAACAAAAAGATTTATCATAAATTTTGCTAAATCTTTTAATAAATATTTAATACTATGTTTAAAATGTGTAATATATATCAACTGTTTAGATTAATTATATGAAGATATAAAGGAAGTGATGTTTTTCTATACAATTCTTACAATTTTTTAATCATATCAAAGTAATACACAGAACGATCAAAGAGATCATAGTTTCCTATAACACGTAAACTCCTATTTGAACTCAGTTGATTTACATGCAATTTCTAGGATTTACATTGAAAAAATCTCAAACAAAAAACATCTATGTGAGAGAACCTCCAAGGAGATAAAGCTTTATATTTCTTCGTGAGGTATGTGGTTATTATTTTAAATAAGTTATGTAGTTCCACGAGGGCTGTTCAATAAGTAATAAGACTAAAATAATAATAAAAACAGAATACCTTTAATCGTCGTAATTTACATGGTCTTTTTCAAAATAACTTCCGCGTCACGTAATGCATATATCCTAACGTCCTGTCCACTTCTTAAAAACATGTAAAAGTCCGTTTTGTGAGAGCTTTATTAAAATAGCCTACGCAGCCTTTACACATGCTTTGTTGCTTGCAAAACGTTTGCCTCCTAATGGTTTCTTAAGTTGAAGAAACAGCCAGAAATCACATGAAGTTTTATCAGGACTGTATGGAGGGTGTGTTATATATATATATAAAATATCTACGTTGTTCTGCTGCAAAACATCCAGTACGCAACGAGCAATATATGGTTGGGCATTGTCAGGGTGCAATAGGAAGCCATTTTGGAGCATTGGAAGTTTCCTTTTAACGAACTGTATCATTGTTTGCAGGACATTCGCGTACAGTTTACAGTAGTACCGGGTTCGACAGCGTGTAGTTACACAATTTCTTCATAATTAAAAAAAAAATTATGGTCATAACATTACCAGCCAATTTCACAGTCTTTGCTTTCTTGAGAGTAGGTGAAGACGGATGTTTTCATTCACTGCTTTGTTGTTTTATTGTTGGATCATTGATACAACCAAGCCTTGTCTGCTGTGATGAAGCGTTTTAAGATATTGTCACCTCCTTGCTTCAGTCTTTAATCATATTGTATCATATCAAAGGTCTTCGATGCTGATTTTTGCTTCCTCGTAGGCACCCGCAAACATGCTTCAGTTCGAGCATGTGATACTCAAGAACATGAGTCTGTACACGTCATCTATCGGAAGCTTTTGTTAATACAGACAACAAACTTTTCTTATGCCACATAAATTAATATTCCGATGAGTGGTTTCGCTGTAGTAAAATTAATCATATTACTTATTGTACAGTCTACGTACAATTTTTAAACAAATACGTGAGATTTACATATATTTAATTGGGTGCCACAGATCTGCTCTTTTGCTATCTGTTGTCGTTACTTATGCCACATGATCGACACTAACATCAGATCAAGGTCCTCGAAATTCATCAAGACTAAGGGCTAGATTTTTACGCCTGTCGTTAGCCTTTGCTTTGAGCACCATGCAGGTGACAGAGCAATTTTGTTCGGTTCCACCCCAATTTTAAAGGAGAACATCTCGGGGGTGGTCAGGGGCCTCCCACCTCTCTTCTCCTTCCACCAATCTCAGGAGAGAACTTGTGGCTCGGCGACTATTTAGAGCAGAGGTCGCCAAAGTGGTAATCCGCGAACCACTAGTGGTCGGAGAAAACATTTCGCTGGTTCATAGAAAAATGTGGGTAAAATGCATTGAAACATAATTGAATTCATTACAATACGTGTGAAAAGTTAAAAAAAAAAACGCTACTTCATAGAATAACGCCATTTCATAGGAATGTGTAATGCTAAAAGTTTGATATACTTAAACCAATTTTTTAATTTCTTTGCTTTTACAAGTTTTGTTAATTTTAATATATAGTTTATTCATAAAGCTTTTATAATTTGATTACAATTAATAGCTTTATTTTATTAACAAAGTACATTTTTATGTGTTCTTAAACTTCAGGGGTTTTTTTATAAATATCTTTGCTCTTTAAAAATCCTATTACGGGTCCGCGGGATTAAAATTATGAATTTACTAATCCGTGAGGTCTAAAAGTTTGGCGACCGCTGATTTAGAGTACCCCCACTGCCGTGAAGGCATTATGCATTTATAAACATCTATTCCCTTTCCGGGGTTCAAACCCAGACCCTATGGTACCGTAGTCAGCGTCACTAACCCCTATATTGGATAGGAGGATCTTTTTTATCTAAATGATGTAATAGTAATTTATAAATTTACCATAAGCACAAATTACTATTAGTTCCAACACAAATCTTTTGGCAACTCGTGAGGTGAAAACAATAACAAGCCTCAACGTGACATTATTATGATTGATCAAATTAAGCTCAAATCCATTGCATCACAAATTGTTTGACAAATCGTCAGGTCAAAATAATAGCAAACTTCAACTTGACTTCGAAATAATTTTTCAATTTAATAAACATATAGTGATGCTAGTTGTATCACAGATTGATCAGTTAAAATTTGCTTTCAGCCGAAATCTTCGCACTCCAAGTTAAAACCAAGTGAAGCCACAACGGCCATCATTGTTGGTTTTAATGAGGCATTGGAATTCAGCGTATGAACTCTACTCTCAGTGTTATTTGCTTAACTGGAAAACACAATTTGCTGCAGCTCTTAGCATATTTGCATAATCCTCTTCAGTAAAGAGTCTAGAGCTGTCTGGAAGAAGTATTAGAGGAGATCAAACTAGAATAAATTTATGTTTAATATTAGAAAATAACTTAAAAATGAGGACTAATATCATTGCTACATATAAATACTTTGCCTTAAATAAATAATGTATTACGATTTTTTTTAAAAAAAGCAATAGCTCATGTGGATAGATGTAAAATTTTACAAAATGTGGTATCGTAACTTACGCTTAAATTAAAATTGCATGAAGTTGTAATTTAGAAGCCAAATTTAAAAACTGAATATTTCAAATCTTTAAATATAAAGATATAAAATGTCTTGAAGGTATAAACTTCAGAATTTTTATGATCATTTAAATTTTAATCAATAATGCTTGAATTATTTGTTAGTTTTCATTTTTCTAAACTTGTTTAAAATTAAAGAGATGCACGGATGCAATGTTCTAGAAAATGTTAAATTTACAAAAATATAAGCATGAAAAAAACACTGAGCAAATTTCGAATTTTCAATACTAGTTACATTTAAACCCAAAACATTGATTAGGCAATGAAGGCACACACACAAATTATTCTAATTTCTTAATTCGATAATCTTCCACTTCTATCAATTCGTACTTAATATTAAATATACTATGTAAACAGTAATAAAGTCGGATGCATGCACTGAAAAAGACTTAAAAAATATTATAAGTAATTGTAATTTGCATTACAAAAAAAGAGGTCTTTTTTAATTTGTGGATATTGTGTAGTTTTTAATAATCTCTCTAGTAGAGAGGTTGAAATAATTTGAATATTAAAGTTAAAAGAATAATGTAGATATTGGAAACTTAAATAGATGGATAGTTGCAGAAATATTTCTGAATGTGTGTGAGGACAGTTCTTAACTTGTTTTGAAAGTGGTGTTTAACCAGTTCTATACCTAGCCAACTTTTCCTCTTTCTGTTTACATTACTGAGCGATATCTTATTGAAAATAAAAAAGTTCTAAATCTGGTGTAAGAAAAGATAACACACACACACACACACACACACATATATATATATAGTCATATATATGACTTTTTTAAGAAGACCATTCAATTAACAAAAATCGGTCAAAAAATCAAATTTAATTTTTTTAGTCTAAATTATTTTTTATACACTCTTCTACAAACTCATAAGATTTGAAAGTTCTAAATTTATAAAACTTGGAGTTATGATAACTTTAACATTTGTTTTTATTCATATCCTAATGGCAAATCAAAACTTTGAACTGACTTATTTCAGAAAGATAAAATAACTAGTTTATCTTCATTTAAAATGCTAAGGTCATTCAAATGCTTCATTTAAATGCTTTTTCTATTGTGCCTAATACTTGGAAATTTTTTTCAATTTTTACTAATAGTACATGGAACAAAAGTTGGCATGCATACTTACAAGCACTTACAAGCAATACTTATTTTTTAAAAAATAAATGAATTTAGAATTTACACATTTCTTAAGGTATTTTCAATAAGCATTCATAAAAAGAAGTATTGTACGAATACTAATCATATTATCGCAAAACCCATGCCAACTTTCGTTATACATAGTTTGATGTACCTGTAAATGAGATTTCATACATGCACGCCAATTTTTGCAGGGGGAGTAGCATTTTAAAATCACTTCATAAGTTTCTTCCCTTAAAAAACAGATGTTTAACTTTTTATAGAATTTTGAGCACAAAATCTCTTTCACATCATACATACACACACAATCGAAAAAATTACGAAAATCATTAAATTAAAAAAAAAATTGTTGAAATCGTACAATGTCCCCTAAAATTACAAAGCCAATTTTTTTGAATTACTAAAGGAATGATTCTGAATCACTGAGCCGTGGCATTTTTGTGTGCCACCACCAATTTTTTTTAATGATTATTTATACTTTAGCAAAATAAATTAAAATCTAGAACCAAATCCTTTAGTTTTTTTACAGAAATAAAATAAGGGTATGTGTAGTATATTTAACATCCTTTCGTGGATAGATGGATATAAAAAAAAAATTATTGGGTTTGTCATCCATTTGTGATAATGGATACATCTGTGTATGAATTAACTTTGAATGAAGGGAAAAAAACTAATTTCTATCTGTAAAAATCGAGATTTAATTTTAAAACTTTCAAAAGAGTCAATAAACTCATTTTGGATTAAGATTAGAGGCTGTTAAATCATAATATCCAAAAAACTTTAAAAAAATATTGTTACACTTTTCTACATCTTATTTACATGAGTTCGGATTTTCAGCATTAATAAATATAAAAATTTGAACAAATATCGAGACTTTTAAATGTAAATGAAAAATGAGAGAATTGCATTATCGTTTTTAAGACCAAATTTCAATGAAATCAAAAATCATCAATCGTAAATTTCGCATGTAAAGTATAATTAATTTGTAATTAGTTACTCAATAAACATTTTGCTGCCTTTGTCGTATATATTACTTTACTGAACATTGAAAATTATTATCATAATCTATTTTATATAGCTTATGATAATAATGTAGTGTATTAAAGATATGTTATTTTTTTATGATATGCTATTCTTTGAATGTTATTTTATTGTTAGGTTGCCACCATATTTAGATACTGTTAAAAGTGTACCACAAAAAAAAATATTGAGAATCACTCCACTAAACCATGATTCTTCTATTGATTACTTTTGCATCATTAATAGATTGCTTTGCAAAAAAGATGTAAAAACTAATTAATCTAGAAAACAAATATCTGTATCTATCAATAAATTATCTTGAAGATTTTTTTTGTGGAGGAAAAAAAGAACTAAAGCTTTTGCTATCGATTACATAAAAATAATTGCTGATACGATATAATGGTACAATTCCAGAACGAATAAATTTCCAACGTCCCAACATCCAATAAATAAGTCGGATATCGGACGTTTCCAAGACGAGCAACTAGTTAAAGAATTTCACTTAATAACTTCGCCCAGTTCACTAAAGTTTCCTTGGCATCATTCTAAATGCTTGGCGATCGAAACGACGCCAGAAAACTCTCGCCATATGATCCCGGCTCCTTGCTCCCTAGGAAATCCCGACGATTCAGTAGCACTTTATAAGTTCTCCGGGCTACAACGCCTAGGGCCGCTATGCTACAGTGTCTACCTGAAGATTAATTATGTAACGTGTATGTGTGTGTTTGTTACTTAGTTTCGTTGTTTAGTAAAAACCACGTGCATATCCGTGATAAAAGAAAAGCACGGGGAAAGCAGTCAGATATCTTCTGACATAGTTTAGTCATTTACAACCTGATGATTTCAATTGGATAATCGAGATCCTTTGCTCTATGTGTTTTACTGAAAGGTTTAGTAGTTGTTTTATACCTCGGTGTCTTAAAATCTCCAATGTTGGAAAAGAAGTATTTAAATGTTAAAGGTTTTATCAATTAATTTGTAGTAAATCATTCAATGAAATGATTCCAAAAAGCAGAGTGTTTTCAACGAGTGCTGCTGTCATTAATATATGTTGTCTAGAGTTGTAGTTTGAAATGCAGGATATATTTTCTTGATATAATTGTATAGCTGAAATATATGTGATATAAACGTTTTCGAGAACTTGCTTTGTAGTATTGTATAAGCAATATATATAGATATTATTCTATATAAAGAAGATAGATCTTACTAAAGCTGCATATAGAATTTTTCAGGAAAATACAAGTATATTGAAACAAATGCAATATAAAAGTGCTTTATATTTCTTCTCTAGTTAAAGTTTACATTAGCAGTGTTGATAGAATAGAAATTTAAATAAATCGTGCCTATTGTCATAATATTTTAGTAGCTAATTTGTAAATATTTCGAAATATGTATCTATGCTTATAGAAAAGCAATAACAATTCAAAGCTTAGACGCTACCAACAATTTCAAAGGCAATAACTATAAATACATTGTTAGTAATAAACAATTATAATTTTTTAAAAACAATATTATATAACAAGAAAACGTTTAATAGATTTAGAAATCGTAAATTACAGGAAACAGTGGGTATTAACATTTATTTAACAAAATTTCCTCTTTTTTGAAGAACTTATTAAAATACATAGGATTATGCATTTTTTACGAACAACGAACATCGTATTATTTAATGACTTTTCGTGATTTCTATATATATAAGGCTGCCTAGAATAGATTATTACTAATCATTGCAATACGTGATTCAAAAATCAACGAAAAACTATGCTTTGAAAGGAACAAGGAATATTTGAAGCAGTGTAAACAATTAACTGGACATAATGAATTATTCAAGTGGAACAGTTACAAATATTCCCCAGAAAGATTTATCCCACAGACAAAAACAAGCTACCGCAACTGACACTAACGTGAACCATCAGGATGATCTGGTAAGTAGTATTTATTAGTTAATAAAAAAATGAATCATATATTGCGATATAATCACAAGTAATCATGTATTAGAAAATGATATCATTCATGTACTTAAGAAATAAAGAAGTAAAATTATTACTCTTAGTAAGTTTTTATCAGCAAAGCATTAATCGTTTCCTTTTAACTGTCTAAAATCATGCATGCAAAATTTTGAATATTTGGTACCGAATATATTTCAAAACATTTATTTTTATTGAGCTGTTTTCTGTTTGAAAATATATTTGATATGTTCATTATTATTAGTAAAGATAGCTCATGTGTTAATATATATGTTTGCTGCACAGATCTTTCATACATATATTTTTTTCTAACAATATTTTAAATGATTTTATATCATAAAAACTTAATGTGTAAAATTTATATCGAAAAATACCAACTAAATCATTCCAATTAACTGGTATGATTAAATAAAGTTTTTTAAATATTTCACTTTACGAGTAAGCCAACATGGATTTTTAAAGTACATTACTTAATAAAGATTAATTCATGGTATTTAAAAACATATATATAGGGGGCTCAAACTTTTGTTTTGAAATAACGTTTATGTTCACTATTATTTACTTTCCAGTCGCGATGAATCAAATTATAGCCACAGATAAAATTTTATTGAATAACTATAAAATAATTAATTATTTCCATAGTAAAAATATATATTATAATTGGATATTCATAAGCGTTTTTTAATAGTTCTTCAACTTAGAAAGAAAGCATTTTAACGACCGTAATATTCACATTAATTTTGTTTTGTTCCATGAGTTTAAAGATGTAAATGCTTATTTTATTATCAAAGGTAAATTTTCATTTTAGATGGATCATACAGCTGATTTGATTTTTTAGATCATAAAACCTAACAATACGAATGAAGTAAAACGAAATACATTAGAATAAATAACTTGTTTATTATTATTGTTTCAATTTTTGTATTGTCTTTGTTTTTATTTTGTTTTGTATTTGTATTTTTATTATTTTTTCAATTTCAAGAAGTATTGGTTAAAGTAATAAAACAATTGAATTCAAATGTGCGATTTAAATGTGGGTGATTCAAGTAATTGTATTTGCAAGCTTAAAGGCTAAAAGCATTTTTTGAAATAAATAAGCAAAAATCGAAATGAAATGATAAGTTGAATAATATGGAAAAAGTTATTGATTAAACAGCAGGAAGAAAAGAAATAATAAGGCTATTACATGATACACTATAAATGTTTTTTTTTTTAAAAACGATATTATGTTACTAGTATACTATATTTCACTGGGAAATATAAACTAGGAAGAATTCTTGAAATATGTTTGATTTCAATACACACGCACACATTTTAAACATTAAATCACATCCCTTATAACGCGATACGCTTTTACATAAATTATGTTTTAAAGGTACTTAATTTTTTTATTAACGCTATTTAATATAGAAACATTTTAGTATTCGTCAATGATGTTGACGCATGAGATTATTTAGTCACTATTATGGTACATATTGGAAATATAATTAAATTATTGTTTTTTTTTGGAGTATGAAGAAAAATGTAAAAAATCTTTTCCAATAATTTTCTCATTATAATAAAAAAATATATTAAACATTATGTGGAGAAATTCCTACATATTATGTGAACCTTTGTGATGCTGTATAATTTTTATTTCTGAATTACAAACGTAATTAATCTTGCAGAAACATAAAATATATCGGGGAGTTTAGTTCTTTTATTTAAAATGGTGAATTATTTTCTTCGTCGAAAGTATTTCATAAATGTATAAATTCAAAAGTTATTTAAAGGAGTTTAACAAATTCCCCTTTTCTTATAGTAACTCCGAATAAAAAAATTATTGAGATTCCGTACCGTATTTGGGATATTATATCTTGTAATTACTGTAAAATCAGGTGTATAACCTCGCACCTATACTTTCAAATTAATTTTTTTTAAATTTTTGGTTATATCCGCCGTATAACGCGCCCCACCTTTTTTACGAAGAAACATAAGACATTAGTATAAATTGTTCTTATGTTTTGAAGTCCTTTATTTGAAAGGTTTTATCCTAAACTTTTAAAAAAATAGTATATCTTTAGAACTAGAACTCTTTTAGTTCATAAGGGAGGTCATTTCTTTTAAATAAACAGTATTTCGATAGATGTAGAAGTAAAAAAAAAATCATGCTCATCACTTTTGTTATTTTTAAAGCTATCGTTTTTATATACGACTTATAACGCGCACCCTTAAGTTTCGATCTTAGTTTTTGTCCGAAAAGTGGGTGTTATACGCCAGAATTTATGGTATTTTACCGAAAGTTTGAGTAAGTTTATTTGGTAACTTTTAAATAGTAAAAAATTTAAGTTAAGGTATCCAACTCCCCTAAAATCATGATTTTTTTTCAAAAATTGACAAATTTTGCTTATGATTTTATTTTATAGGGCATCTTATTAGCTTAATAAAATTACCAAGTTTTTTTATTTCCCATTCACTAGAACAAAAACTACAAGTGTTTTAGTAAAAGCAAATGCCATAACTTTACATAAGATGTCAAACTTTAAAATGCGTTTTACTCGAAATGTGTTTCTTTCAAAAATCTCAAACGGGGACAGCGATTGCTCAAAAAGTTTTGAAAATAATTTAATGAAATTTTTTGTGTATGTTTTGTGTAACAGTAGAAGTGTTTTGATTTTTAGATTTATCAATCACTGTTTTTTTTGAAAATTTAGAGTTTTTTATGTGAATATAATCACTGTTTTTTTCAGCAATTTCATATAATAACTAAGATAAAGTGCTCTAGTTTTTGTAAAAATTAAAATATCTCTTATCCTGAAGATCATTTCAAACATGAATGACAAAGTAAGACATCAAAATTGAAAAATTGAGAGAATTTGTTCATAAAATTTTCGTACTGAGCGGGCCCCGTTTATATAATTTTTTGTACATTTTCAGCAGTTTTTTTCCCCCATTTTAATAATAATAAATTTTTTTTCTGTTTTCAATTTTAGGATTTTTTCCTTAAAATATACTAAATAAATCAAAAAATCACAAAAAAAAATCCCCATATCTCCATTTTTTCAAAAAAAAAAGTTGTTGCAAGTAGTCGTATACCTTAAAGTAACTACAATAAAAGTGAAAAATATATTTAAAATAAATTTTCTTTTCTATGCTTACAGCGGTTTTTTTGTTTTGTTTTGTTTTTTTCTGAAAAGCAGAAAAAATATGCTATAGGCTCATCAAATTATATACATATGAAATATTCTTAAATTCATCTTAAAAATTTAATATGTATGTTAAAAAGTGACTTATTAAAATATCTATAATATTTTTCAAGCTTTTCGCTTCATATCAATTTATTTTATGTTTTAATAAGTGTGGTCTTCTTTTAAAAAACTGCTATTACTTTCATCGTTATGGTCTTTGTAAATCTAGATTTACGAATTTCTAGATGTTTTGAATGCATGAAATATAAATAAATTTTTTAAACAAATTAGTATATTTATTGTTATTTAAATTGATTAAATTATGTTAATCCAAATAGCAAACTTTAAAAATATGAAAAAATTTCAAATCTTTTAAAAGTTGTGATTTCCTTCAATTTATCAAAATTGTAATTCAATATTTAGAACAGATTTTTTAAATGATTTGTAGAATAAATTTGATTATAAAACAAACAAAGCAAATCAGAAATTTCACATATCGCTAATGTTACTATTACAGATGTTAAAACTAGTATTAGTTATCATGTCACTATATTCAATTGTCTAGTTTCTTATGGATAATTAGTATTTTTATAAGTGACATTTATTTATTTAATACCATTATTAATCAAACACGTAGCACTGTGTTCTTTAAAAAATAATTAGAATATTTCAGGCTTATAAGTGAAGCTTCTAACCAAGTAGTTTTTAATTAAAAAACAGATCCATTTCACGAGTTTTCTGGCTTAGAATTAAAATGCCACAGTGGTTATTATTTTGCCTCGTGTGGTTTCATTTCAGAAAACTTTTATAACGCTTATACTCAGCCACTTTGCTTCGAAATCTTTTTTCTTAAAATATCTTCATGCACCACCTGCTAACAGCGAGTTAGACGCGAAATTATTACTTTTTCTTCAAATTCTCTTTACATAATTCGTCCTGAAACGAACGAGTGCTTTCCTTAAGCTCTGTTTCAAGGACATATTTTCTTTATGTAAGCAAATTTATTAAACTACAGCTTACATTCGCAGGAAACATTATCGCAGTGTGGTTTCAATATACGTTTTTTTTTAACATGCTGAAATTTGTTTTCCCAGTTTCCGTGAAATTTCCTGCTTTTTTTTTTCAATAAGTGTGATGATTCAAACTTTTAAGTGAAAAGTAGTTCAAGTAAAAAGTGTGAAGCTAAGTTATTTTAATATGTTTATAAACATAATTAATTTCTTTGACTTTTTTTATACGAAACATTTGTAGTGAAGAAAGTAGTTTTTTGTTTGCTTTTAAAAAAGGAAATATAAATGTCTATTCAAGAAAAATGTATTTTTTTTGCTTAAGTATATATTTTTCATATTTTGTTTAGTCATATAATTGATTGGATATATATTACGTTATATATTTTCCCTTAAGAAAGGTTTTGTGCACAATCTTTTTTTTTATCAAAATGTACCTAAAGAAATCAAATAAAAAATATTTTTATTTATTTTAAGTATACAAGGAGTGACAAATAAATTCCCGGACTGTGCATGCCCTAACCATTAGGCTTGGTGTGAAGGATTGGGAGTGCAATATATTTGACCTTGATCTTTCCGATGATGGTGGCACATTATTTCACTTTCTGTATTGTTTTTTTTTTCCATCCTTGTTTGAGAATGACGTTGTTGTATGCAAGTGCCGCGATCATAATAAACGTAAAATCAAGCAGCACATATTGATATTCCTCTTGAAATTAGAAAAAAACCCAACTGAATGTTTTAAATTGTTAAAAGAGTGTTAGGAGATAACTGAACGTCACATAGTAGTTAAATTTTTGAATGACATAAATGATTTTTGGGAGGTTGCTGAAGATGATGAACGTTCTGGTCAATCTGTTATATCAAGAACAGGTGATGCCCATCGTTTCTGTTTGATATTAATGGCATCATCATGATTGAATGTCACCTCGAGGCCAAATGGTAAAACAGTATTACTATATTGAGGTCATGAGAAAGTTTAGAAAAAGAGGGAGGAAGGAAATGTAGAGCAATAAATGTAGAGCAACAATACGTGAATTTTGCACCAAGGTAACGCCTCGATACGCATTGTGCTCTATGTAAAAAAGTTCTTAGCGGACAAACGTATTACTTTGATCGAGCATCCACTGTACTCACCAGACCTCGCACCATATGACTTCTACCTGTCTCTTTAAGTTAAAAATGCATTAATAGAAACATATTTTTAGTATATAGGTGAGTTGCAGATAAAAATGATCCACTTACTGAAGACGGTGACACCTAATGAAACGCAGCACTGCTTTAAACTGTGGAAAACTAGTATGCAGCTATGTATTGGTAAGGAAAGGGAGTATATTGAAGAAGACTAAAATGTATTTGGATATTGTTTTCAATAAAGCTAATTTTTAAGACTTGTCCAGTTATTTAATTGTCACAGTATAATGTATACATATACTCATTTTCTTACTTTTAATGAAAAAAACTCCCAAAATCTTTTTAAAAAATCATACGTTCTCATTTTTTCAAAGTTACAATACTGTATCGTATCAAGAAACATGCCCTAGTGGAGTCAAAGAGAGACTCTCAGTCTAATTATAATCCTAGGACTAGCAGCAGCTAGGTAGTTCAGGTATAGTCATGTACGTAGGCTGTTCAATAAGTAATAAGACCAATTTTACAGCCACAAAACCCGTCAGTGGAATGTAAGTTTCTGTGGCATGAGAAACGTTTGTTGTCTGTATTAATAAAAGCTACCGATAGATGGAGTGTACAGACTCATGTTCTTGAGTATCACGTGCTCGAATTGAAGCGTGTTGGGGGGGGGGG
>BMAV01006295.1:144350-234612 GCA_019973955.1 Trichonephila inaurata madagascariensis
CTCGTACTACGCGAATGTCCTGCAAACAATGATACAGCACGTTAAAAGGAAACGTTCATTGCTCCGAAATGGCTTCCTATTGCACCATGACAATGCCCGATCAAATATTGCTCGTTGCGTACTGATATTTCACAGCAGAACAACGTAGAGATTTTGCCACACCCTCCATACAGTCCTGATAAAACTCCATGCGATTTCTAGCTGTTTCCTCAACATAAGAAACCATTACAAGGCAAATGTTTTGCAAGCAACAAAGCATGTGTAAAGGCTGCAGAGGAGATTTTGATAAAGCTTTCACAAAACTGACTTTTACATGTTTTTAAGAAGTAGACAGAACGTTGGGCTACATGCATTACGTGCCGCGGAAATTATTTTGAAAAAGACCATGTAAATGATGACGATTAAAAGTATTCTTTCTTTTATATAATTTTAGTCTTATTACTTATTGAACAGCCCTTATAATAGGGTACCTATTAATTTTCCGTACCCTTTTCTGTGCTGTATTGTAGGTAAATTAATATTAATGCAGCGTCTCTCTAACTGTGGGGCACGCCCCCTATTGGGGCATGATAGCTCAAGGAGTGCTGCGCAAGTATATTAAAATGTCGAAAACAAAAGATTTTTTAAAAAATTAATTATAAATTTGCTGAATGCAAACAAACAAATACATTCTGACATAATTAAAAATTCAATCACACATTTACACTCTCTTTGATATAATACACATATAAATGTATCAGTACTGCATAATGTATTTTATAGTTAATTTAACAATACTAAGTTAAGCACAAGTTTTCTAAATAACAGTGACTTCATGGGCTTGTCATATATAAATTATATACAAAAATTTAACACTATTACTGATAATTTGTACAATTTATAATTAATCCCTTAGCAAGACGTTTGTATACGCTGGTGTCACTTAAGAGGTTAAAGTCGTATATAGGATGGCGCGATGAAAATTATGATTGAATATTGGGTCACAAATACTGAAAGTTTGAGAAGCACTGTATTAATATATATTAGTTAACCGTGTTTCCTTAATATACTACTTTAATAAATTGTGTTGGGAAAATTTTTAAAAAAATGAATAAAAATTAACACAGTGATATGATTTAAAAATCTTAAATACTATAGAATTTACTCAAATAGTTACTATGATGTGATCTAATATTTTTTTTATAGAAAATTGTTAATCGATAATCTTTTCATAATAAAAGAAGAGTAACAATAAAATGCTATAATTCCCAATTGGTAAGAAACGAAGCACTGTTAAAAGCATGGAGAAGCAATGAGAAAAAGAATTCAAATATAAAACAAAGAGGTGAGATAAATTTAAAGAATCGATCCCTTTCTCTTCATTTAAATTGAATTCTTTTATCGAATAGTTAGTGTCTTTTTCTTATATTATTCTATTTCTTCTCTAAAAGTCTTTTCCAGTATCAGAAAAGAATCATATTGAGTTTTTGTTTCTTTTTTTTTAAATTTTTGCTTTGCATTCTCATGCATTTTCTAAAGAACAATCATCAGAAGAAAAACAACAATTTCCTTTCGCCTTATGCCCTTTTATTGATTTGATACAAATTTGTTACAAGTGATATAATAAGCTAGTTTGCAACTTGGAATAGTTTCAATTAAATTCAATAAGAAATTTTTAAAACTAGTTTATCTGCTTTTTTTAGGTTAATTGGATTTACAAAAAGCATGAAATTAGATAAAATTACACGAGATATTGAAGAAGTTTTAAGATGTAATTTTTTTCCGGGATTACTATTTTAAGATAGAAAAAAAACAATAGAAATATTTATTTTTCATAAAACTACTGAAACCCAATAAATTTTGTCCGCGAAGTATGTAAAATTAAATAGGACTAGAAAGTTGGTGAAGTTAAACAAAGCCTGTATAAAAAAACACAAGCAGTCTTCGGATTATTGAGGAACATTTAAACTACTCAGTAATGTGTTGACAGACAGGAAGTAGTTTGGTTAATCTCGGGGGGGGGGGCACAGGGTTCGAATGTTTAAGAACTACTGCTTTAGGAAATTGCATTTCTTAAATATGTGTACTTTTTATTCAAACACATGAAAAAAATAGGATGGTTCGAGATATTAAAAGGAAATTCTACTTCCTGCTAATTAATAACCTTCAACATTTAGTAATATTTTATGGGGCATGTAAAATATCCCTTGTGTACCAGTTTGACTCTGGTTCTCGCGACAAAATTAAATCTAGTTGATATTTAGCATCCAATGAGAGCTTGAATTGAATAAATTTAATCCTTGTGAGTGGTTGCTACCTCTCTCTTGGGCACCTAGATATGTAGGAGGTAGGGAAGAAACACTCGACATGATCCAATTCATCTATTTATTTATCACACAGTGAGAAGACGCAAATCCAATTAATAATAGAAAGAGAATGTCTCGATGCTAACTGCGAAAGTGGAACAACGACGGTAATACACGAACGATTAGGAGACTATCAAATTCGATGCTTACTTTATAAATGATCTAACCTATCCTCCCATTTAATCTAATATCACTTTAATCTCAGTGAACTATCGTCACTTTCAGTCACACTCAGTCTTTCATCTCTACTGCAGTGGATCCTTAAATAAGTACCAAGCTTGCTTGGAGACTTAAACATTGGGGGAAGGCTTCAGAGTCACCACCTGATTGGGACATCTGCTCATACACCTCAGCGCCCAATGGTAACCTATACTGGGATGGGCACAGCAGGCTATGGCCCTCATGGGCTGTTGCGCCACTAAGTTTATTTATAATAATATAAATTCGTATTAATAAATTTGTAATATGAGTTTTAAAAAATTTAGTATGCGAAAGACTTTAAAATGACTGCAAATAATATTAAATACAATAATAATAATAAATTGAAATCAGTAGTTTTAAACGAGACTAAAACAAAAGTCTGTTTCGCCAAAACCATGCGAGCCAAGTTCTACTGTGCCCATCTCAAATTTCATGATCTTGGGTTCTGAGGTGCATTAGCAGATGTTCCAGTCAAGTAGTCAATCTGACCCGAAATTCAAAATATTTCGTTCTCGATCAAGTTTGGTGCTCATTTATCGACCTAATGGATGAATGGAAGGATGAGTGGATCTTGCTCAGCACGGAATTTGAATCTCGGACATGAGGCGTGGAAGAACAATGCGCTACTACTCAGCCACTGGGCTCCATTAGTAGTTTTGAATAAGGTTAATATTGTTTCAACCGAAATTAAAGTATTAACCAAATTTTAAAAAAAGTCAAACAATTTGAACAATAGTACTTGAATCTAAATTATTTAAGGGATAAAAGTATAAGTGCAATAATGTTTAAGGGGACACAGTTCGATTCAATTGACCAAAATCGGTCAAAAAATCAAATTTAATTTTTTTAGTCTAAATTACTTTATATATATATATTGTTCTATAACCTAACAAAATTTAAAAGATTAAAACTTAAAAAACGCATAATTATGATAGCTTTCACGTTCGTTTTTCTTCACATCTCTATGGCAAATAAAAACTTTAAACTGACTTATCTCAGAAAGATAAAATAATTAGTTTGTCTTCATTTAAAATGCTAAGGCTTTTTTTGTATTGCGCCTAATGCTTTGGATTTTTTTTTACCTATTGCTAATAGTACATGTAACAAAAGTTGGTATGCATTTTTCAATCAAAACAATATTTATTTTTTTTAAAATAATTGAACTCAGAATTTATACATTTTATAAGGAATTTTCAATAAACATTCATAAAAAGAAGTATTGTATCAATACCAATCATGTTAACGCAAACCCCATACCAACTTTTACTATACATAGTTTGACGTACTTGTAAATCAAATTTCAAGCATGTATGTACATTTTTGTAGGAGGAGTAGCATCTTAAAATCAATTCAAAAATTTCGTTTTTTCCTTAAAAAATTACATGGATAACTTTTTATGAAATTTTGAGCACAAAATCTCTTTAACATAGTATACATACATAGGAGGCAACCAAAAAAATTTTAAAAATCCTTAACCCGCGATCACTCGCGCGGGGTGTTCTGTACACCCCAGCAACAAGAAAATCCTCCCAGATTTCTAAAAAGAATGTGCAGAACCAAGATTTTTTCTGTAGCTGCACATTTTAGGTCATTGAACCTTCAGGCGTGATGCAATCCCTCTTTAAGGAACGATTGGAATGTAATGACCTTGAAAAATTTATCTGGAGGGCTGAGAACTCCCGCGAGAAGTTGAGCATTTGTATACAGTCTGCTCTGAAAGTTTGGAAAATGATTAAAATATTATTTTTCTATACTTTCTACTATCATTATCTCATTAATCATAAAGTATATTTATTACTGGCATATACGTTTTACTGGTTTATGAAAAAATATAAAATTATGTGTTTTAAAATGAAAATTTTGTATGTTTAGTTTAAATTAATGTTAATCTCATTTGTGTGCAATAAATGAAATAATTTTAATTGTATAATACAAAACACATCTTGTACTTTATAAATATGTATCATAATGACTTAGTTTTATTTTTATAATTAAATACACGTGTTAAAAGTTTGGGGTGTTCTCTACACCCCGCGAGTAACGAAGGTAGCAAAAACAGGCGCGAGTGACCGCGGGTTAAATTAAAAAATTTTGCTTAAATCGTACCATGTCCCCTTAATATTTAGAATCCTAAAATACAGTTGTCAGAAATATTCGATATTTTTCTATAATACTAAATTTTAAAGGGAGAAGTAAGTTGAGGTAAAAGACAATTAATCTTTATTTTAAAAATTAATTTTACAAAAAAACCAGGAAAACGTATTTTATGGAGAACATAAGAGTTATAGAACTTGAACAATCATGGGGAATACACATAGATATTAAATGGGAGAGAAGAGTTTCCTGAGAAAGTTTTCCTGTGAATTTAAGCTTAGAAAGAGTTATTCTTGGAGAGGGAGTATATTTCTCAGAATTGACAGAAAGTTTAAAAAAAAAATTAGGCATTACTAGATTTGAAATACATTTTAAGCATTTTTTTTTAAAAAAATAAATCCTGAAGTAATATTTACTTCTTTAGTCACAAAGACGTGATCAGAACTTATTGATTCACTTTAGAGACCCCCGAAATACAACAAAGAAAAATTTACACTATCTCAAAATCTGAGTTCTTTTTAGAGTATGATTGAGATGTACATACTTTGCTGATTATTATTGAAAATTACAAATGTTGTGTCAAATATAACATCATTTTTTAATAATTTAGAAAAATTTACGAATGATTATAAATAGGGATATTTGCTTATTTTTTTTTTTTTAATTGTGCTTAATCTTTCTTTTTCCTTCTTTTCCCTATAATGTATATTTTTTTTATATTTCTCTCATTTAAATGCTCTAAAAATTCCTTATTGGAAGCTTTATTTTCTTATCTAGCTTTTCTTAATATCAGGGCTATAATTTACTATTTATATTAGTAAATTACTAATCATCTTTCATGGGTTATAAAGCGTTGCAGATTTAATGACACATATAGAATCTATAGAACTTTCTGGGACATTATGTGTGTTTTTCTCTGAATATAAATCAGTAAAAAGATTTCTTTCTTCATACACTTACATAATTTTGATTAAAAGAATTTAGAACCAGGATCTTTTAATAAATTAACATGCACATTCAGAAAATAATGACAAAATTGGTCTGAATAAGTTATAAAATAAAGTTTTCTTTTAATCTTATACAACTATTATCATTTTTTGAAATATATAAATTTTGAAATATAAAGCACCAAATACATTAATAAACTTTTGTCTTCTACTAAAGCATTTTTTAAAAGTTTTTTTCATACAATTATTGTGATTATTGAGAGTAATTTATGTGAGTTAACTTACTTTTATTATATTCTTTCCCCTCATCATACTTTTACGCAAATGAAATTTCCAAATTCTGATCCCTTAAGAACTTCATGTATAAAATAAATTTTGAACAAGGCTATATTAATTACGAAGACATGGTACGATTTACTCAAAATTTTTAATTTAAGGATTTTCAAAATTTGTTTGATTGCCTCCTTTGTGTGTATACTATGTAAAACAGATTCTGTGCTCAAAATATCATAAAAAGCTAGCCATTTAATTTTTAAAGTAAAAACGTACACACACGAAATTTGATTTACAAATATGTCGAACTATGTATGACAAAAGTTGGTATATGTTTTGCGATAGCATTATTGGTATTTGTACAATACTTCTTTTTATAAATGTTTATTGAAAATTCCTTAAAAAATGTATAAATTTCGAGTTCAATTATTTCTAAAAGAATAACTACTTCTTTGATTCAAAAATGCATACCAATTTTTGTTACATGTACTATTTGCAATAGGTAAAAAAAATTCAAAGCATTAGGCACAATAGAAAAAAAAAGCCTTAGCATTTTAAATGAAGACAACCTAGTTATTTCATCTTTCTGAGAAAAAAAAGTTTAAAGTTTTGATTTTCCATAGGAATGCGAATAAAAACGAACGTAAAAGCTATCATAATTCTGCGTTTTTTTTTAGAGCTTTCAAATTTTGTGAGGTTATAGAAAAGTATTATAAAAATAATTTAGGCTAAAAAAATTAGATTAGATTTTTTTTTACCGATTTTTGTCAATAGAATCGTACTGTGTAGTCTTAAGGTATCCGACTACGTTTGGAAATGTGATTTTAAAAAGGCGCATAAATGGATAATTTTCATGATATTTAGAGTGTCACTTAGATTAGAATACATGTATTTTTTTAGGACATTTTGACAAAAAACAATTTATTTAAATTCAATATTTTGGCAAAAAATTAGAATAACCTTTTTTCAAAATATTCTCCTTTTATAAAAAATTCTTCTAAAATAATAATATTTTGTGTGCTTATATAAAGTAAGGACTTCTCCAAAGAGTCCGAACTATTTTTTGTGAAAAATTCACATTATTTCTAGAGTTACAACCAATTGAAATAATTATCAGTCTTTTTTCTTAAAAATTCTCCACTCTGTTGTCGTAAAACATGGATAAACCAACTTCTAAGATATATATTTCAAAAGTTCTAGTTGAGACTCTGTACAGAGAGAGGTCTAAGCTATATACAAGTAAAATATTATAGAATAATCTAATAAATAAATAGAAGCATTTTTCACAGAAGGAGAATATTTTGAAAATGGGTCATTTTATGTTACTTTTTTGTCAAAATATTGTACTTAAACACTTTTTTATTGTAATAATATTCTTAAAACAATTTTATATATATTTTCCAGTCTAAGTGACACAAAATATCATAAATATTATTGATTTATACGTTTTTGCTAAATCACGGTTCCAAACGTAGTCGAATACCTTAACTGGCATGATTAATAAAGTAACGTTCATATTTTTGTTACTATAACTGACATCACACTCGAAACTATGGAGTTTAACAAATATTAATATAGCACTTGAAATAATATAAATGAATTTAAATTATTATAGTACTAATAGAACGTAATTATTTTTAGAATAGACTCATGTTTCCTTAGAATGACAATATCGAGTATAACATCAGACATAGGGGCAATGTTGTACTGGGGGAGGGGTCATTTGCAAAAAATACTTGTAGATGAAAGCGTTAAAGCATGAGATCCATGGGGAGAGAGTTGAACCCTGTCATACCAACTAATTGTTACTATGCATCAGTATTTTTGACAAGCTTAAGGAAAACCTTATTAAAAATCATATTTATGCGTTTATTCTGAATGACATAAAAGTATTTGGTTATGATGAAATAATGAAGTAAAACTTTTAAGGAAATTTTATATTTTGTGTTAGTCTGATATATAAAAATATACTCTCAACAGTAAAACTGGTGTTGAGCTACAACTGGATCTCTTGAACTACTCTTTTAAAAAAATGAATTTAAATGAAGGATAAAATGACTGTTTATCCCTAGAATGGATTAAATTTAAGTATTTGCACTAATATATAATATACAAAATCTATACAAAATGGTCAATTTTTTAAATAGACTGAAAAATTTATTTTTTTAAAACTCTGTAAAAATTTAAAACTTCTATTTTTTACCTAATTATTGTTACTTATTTCTAAATCTTTTTCAACCTGAAGTAATAAGAAATATTCCATTCCTCACATTTAGTTTTCTTATTACTTGAAATCAATATTATTTCTTCTTACTTAAAATAAAGCTGCATTTTAATGATATTTAAGAAAAGACTCTTAAATCTACCCTCCAGTAAAATATCATTACTTGTATCCTCAAGGAATGCACTTAGTTTTGTCGTTTAAAATAAGTTCTTGTCTTATTAAACTTGAAAAGAAATATATATATATATATATATATATATATATATATATATATATATATATATATATATACATATTTCATTTTATACGTAATAAACTAGTGGCATCTGAAATAAAAAGTAACACAAGTAAACTAAAGCTTACAACTAATAGCTGCAAAATTTAGATAGTCAGCCTCTAATTTAAAATAGAGTAAAATCTATTTCTACTTGTTATTTATTATCTCTATTAGTATTTTAACTCTTACTGGTATTAATAGTCTTGAATGAGAAAGGCATTTTTTGAGTTAACATGGTTATATTTGAAATTCCAATAAATACACAGTGAAGCTTAATTCAACTTAATTAATCTTAAATTAGCTTAATTCTACTTAAAAATTCTGACTCTGGGAATATGAGGAAACCACAGAAATGTAGTTCAGGAATTACAATTCTCTAAGTGAATTGATTTAATATATCGATGCAATGTATTTCATAAGTGCGAGTATAATTTTGAAATATTAAATATCTGTAAAGAAAAACATTACAACATTTTAAAAATAGCATAGGTTTATTTTAAATTACAAAATATTAATAGATAAAATAATTTTATATAACAAACTGTTATTTAAATTTGAACATTTCCTATAAATATTATATTTTTATATCACAGCAATTTATGTATATTATATACAAACAATTTTCATGTTCTATTGAACAAATTGTCTTTTAAAATAATTAAGAAATCATAAATATTCCCAATAATTGTAAATTTTTTATAAGTACAGAAATTATTTGTTTATGTTTTATTGTTTGTCTCTTTTTAAATACAGTCGAACCTGTTTTTTTGCAGTGTTTTTTTATGAGATTTCCTTTTTGTACGATTTTTTAAGTATGATCCTTTTTTTAAGCGGTCTATGAATTTCAATGGCTTTGTCTCCACTGTACTGTTTTCTATCTATTTACCAGTGGTGTAACGGAGAATGTTAGGACCCCCTTCCCCCTGAAAGTCAGGTTTTGCCTTTAATAATTCATAAATCGGGAAAATACGCATTTAGCTTAAGTCAGGCCTTGGGCCCCTAGAGCCTTGTCCTCCCCCGTGATGCGGGGATGTACGTTACGCCACTGAAATGTAGACACTTCAAGACGCTCTGTTCATTTGTTATAAACAGTCTCCCGACAATGCACATTCAGTTGCTTTCTCTCAACGCTCCAGCAGCCAGCGCTTGATTGAAGACAAAACTTTCAATGACGGTGACATTATCAATAATTTGATAAATTATGAAGACGGACAAGAAGAACCGGATTCTTTGAGACTTGATTAAACTATGCAGGGATCCAGCTTTCCAACAAATTGGAAAAGCATTTTCTTAAAATAGGTACCAATTAAGAAAGGAGTATAAAATTCCAAAAAGTGCTTCAATCATGTATATCTGGTTATCATGACATTTACAAGCAACTGACCACCCGACTTTCGTCACAAATCTTATCTCTTACTTATGTTGCCAAAAAATAAATCAACTGCAATTGCACCTTCAAGTGACGAAAGTGATTTTGAACTTATTCATTGCAGGACTTTGTATTACGTGGAGTAGCGATGAATTATGTATGTGCATTTTAGTCTTATCCGTATATACGATGAGAGACTATATGTTTTTAAAATGTTATTTATTTTGTTATTATTATTTTGTTAATGTTATTTAATTATTTATTTTGTTATGGAAGTACTCTTACATAAATTTCGTCAATAATTGGCATATTTTATAAATGCGACTTTTTTATGCGGTCCGAATCCACCGCATAAAAAAAAAGTTTTTTTGTAGTATTTCCACGAATTAATTTGTTATACGTAAGAATTTATGAAATTTTTTTGTGCGATTTTTTTATGCGGTTCCTATCTACCGCACAAAAACAGGTTCAACTGTATATATATATATAGTATCGAATAGCTATTTGCTTAAAAATTTGTTTTGTTACTTATTTAACACTAAAGAACTTGTTTGTTTTTAATGTCATTTTTGTTCGTTTATTTTCAAATGTATGAAAAAGTGGGTATTAGTTTTATAAAGTCTAAAATTAATGAAATAAAAGAGTTTATTAAGTTTTGAATTTTATATGTCTGTGCCTTTAAAGTTAATATTTTTTTTGCAAAAAGTGGGTTTCAAAAATTGAAAATTAACGTATGTTTTTTAAATAATTATTGTCAATTGAAATAATAATTACAACTTAATGCGTATACAACAAATAAAATTTAGTAACCCAATATTTAAAAAAAAACACATATTGTACTGACTTTGCAAGAAATGTCATGTTTTTGTTAAATATAAGTTTTGGTTCTCTTTTTTTTCTTAAAATTTGTTTTTCAGTTCAGATATCTTCAAAAATATATATTGTAATATTCTGTAAAATAAGATCTGGTAATAACATAATAAAATTATATTTAGATTGATAGTTTTTCATTTCATCGCTTAAAATAAGGAAAATGGTGTGAACATTTCAAATAACAGAGTTCCTTCAACTCTAAAAATTAATTTCCATTTAATATGCTAAAATCTTTTTAAGTTTGCATGAATCTCATAAATGTCAGAAATCAATGTACATATGTCTTTAAAATACCTATACATCTAAATAAAATTCATTTTTGCTTTTAAACACTTAAGTTAAAAGTGTTTATTTTTTATTCTAATCCTCTTGTTTATCGATAACTCCAAATACCACAACTGGACCCACCTAAGTAATGGTTTATCGATTGGTAGTTTATGCGTTTCATTTAGCAAATGCCCCTTCCCGCTTACTTTTCCCGCAATACCCGTCTTCTTTCTACGGCTCAATTTAGGCATACAGCATGAGGAATTCTGCTCCTACTTATGGGATGGAATACATGAATTTTTGATGTGGCATTATCCAGAACTTAGAAGGAAAGTTGGCGATAAAAATAAGAGTTCTAGTAGATTATCAGAAAATATGCTGAGTATTCAAATAGACTAAGATAGTTTTATTTTTTCTCGCTTAATTTATGGTAAAGAATATGTAGTAATCGTTCTATTTATCAATTTGTAAATGCTCTCGATAAAAAAAAATGTTTTAATAAGTTTAGAGGTAGGTGGTTTTAGCTCTTTTGGTGGATTTAATGGATAAATGATGTGACGTATATTGAACATTTGATATTTATCGTTTATGATGTGTGATCACAAAGGGAAAAAAAATGTCCCGTTTCCTTTTAAATAAAAATTTATAGAATATTTTTTTAAAAAAGAAGCTCTTGATATATCCCTCATAATAAGCCACCTTAAATCCTTTTTTCTGTAAATGGATATATTTTGATACATTGGATTAATTAAGAATTTTTTGGAAACAGATTTTTTATTCTGAAGTGTAAGTAAATGAAATAAATTAAAAACAAATTTTGTTGTACAGTTTCATTTTTAATAAGTATTATTTTGGGTTTTACAAGAAAAACTACAAGAATGTATCATAAGATCATACTATGTTTCCCAAGTTAAAGTAATTATGTATTTATTTTAGAAAATCGTACAATTTATTACACCTACTTCCTAATAAATACAATAAACTTTTTTTTATGCAAAGAAATTGAAATAAAACTTTTAACTAGTTGTATTTGTGTGTTTTTAAAAGGTCTGATCATTAATTATTAGCTAAACACTCCTTTTATAACCATTTACAATAAAACTTATATCAAGTAAATGTCTACTTATCCCATTCGGGCTTTAACTGGAAAGGGTTTTAATATTACGTATATCAATGTATAACAAATACCGAAAGTTATAACTGTACAACAATACATTTCTTGCATTATATATTTTTTAAGAAATTAAGAATGAAAGAAAACTTAACAGTTATACTATTGATAACTCTCTTACAAGGAAAAAAGTGAAATTCAAAAAAATTTATCCGTATTTAATTTTTTAGCTCACTTATTTTACTTATTTCTAAACCATAATTTTCTTAAATCTATTAAATGAATTATAATATTTTCATATATTGCACTTAAACATACCTAAGAAATTGGATTTTATTTGTAGGAATTTAACATAGAACATTTTATTAATATATTTAGTTTTAAGATTAGTTTCTAAATTTTTATCCCCTTGAAGGAAAAAAAAAGAAGAAAAGTTAGTTATAAAATTTTATCCAGGTAATTTTCATCTCAGTACAATATAAATACTCGAATTCGATTGATAACTAGTAGGCATTTGAATGTTACAGATATTTTAAAAAGTTTAAGCTTTTGATAATTGACAAAAAAGAAATTATTGAAACTACACATTTCCTTAGATATACAATTCACCTTCAAAGGAAGTGTACCGGTGAATGTCTCGCTCATCCGGTACGCTAAGTGCCCCCGACGTATATACAAATCTTTCTGAAATACGATTCTTTTCTTTGCACTGTAATCAGTAAAAATTATTCCGAAGGCCTTTGAATACAGTAATATGACCTTGACAGTGTTTGCGAAGGATTTACTGATTTCAAAGTAACATTTGTTTATTTGTGCCGCTTCTTCCCCCCCCCCCCCAAACCAAACATTTACATGGAAAAAAAAACGGGGGCCGGGGGGGGGGGGGAGGTAAGCGAATCGCGTAACTTTTTATTAACAGTTAAGGAATTAAAATTTAAATAAACTTCAAGCAAATTTTCTGGTCATAAACGGGTAGTATGAAGTATAGTTAAAGTACTTATATACTGAAAATGCAAATATTGTTCAGAGCTGAAAATAAAATATTTTACAGACATATTATACATTTAGGTTCCAAATTGAGGGTAGTTTATAACAACAAACACTGCAATATTTGAATTAATTTTAAATACCCCCCCCCCGTATAGTTTATTGTTTTTTTCCTTACTTGTCATATTTTGTATTCAAGTGTATATTTTGTATGAAGATAACTTGGTTTTTAAAATTGGTCTATATTTAGTTTAAACATTTAAACTATTTTAAGAACATTAAAATAACCACTTTTGGTCAACCAATTAAGTGTAGAACTTAGAACAGATTTTATGAAAGCTATTATCACTGCAATAATAGTTACAAAGTTAACCTTTTATACTTAGAGCTTAAATACCTTCATATTTCAAATTTAATTGGTATAACGAATCAAGGGTGTGACACACCGACGAATTTTTAAATACATTCTATTAATTATTGATAAGATATATGGTCCAGACTTTTTGAGTAACTGCCAACTTTTATATGGAACTTTACTATACACTAGTGCAATAAATCGTATGGTATCTGTGAGACGAGACAGGAGACATAAAAGTTGTTTTCTAATGTGTAAAAGTTGTTCGTGTGTAAAGTTTATTTTAAGAATAGATTCTGAGCAAAGTTTCTTAAAATAACTAATTTTTTTTCCCCTGCAACAGTCATTTCTAAATTTAAATATGCATATGAGAAACACTTAGAATAAATTTTCATGTAATTTATTTAAATGGAACTATTAACGAATGGTTTTTGTATAGTTCTTTAAAATGAGATTGTGTGAAGAAACTCTTGTATTATAGTAAATTTGTATTGCTATATTCATGTACATGTGTACATAAGTAAAGTGTAAGAAATAGTTATAAATTCTTGATGTTTAGAAAGATAACATCATAATTTAAATAAATTTAAGTCATTAAATTATATTTTGATTTTTCTATAATTATTTAATATGCATATGATTATAAAATTTTAATATACTTCAGAAACGCCCTCACCAAGATGAAGAAATTTATATCCTCAAGTACTATCATCAATGTAGTATTAAAAAAGTATTATTTCATTTAGGAAATTTCTTGAAACAAATGAAATCCAAATATTTTACTATATTTTTACTTAATACTTACAATAATTCTGCACCAACCTTTTTCTCAATTATCTTCAAATAACTAAATACTCGTATTTTTTTCAGAGAAAGTATGTTGTTTAGCCTCGCTTCATGATTTGAAATGTAAATGAACGTTTTTAAATATTCCTATTAAATTTATCAAAACAGAATTATTTTCAACGTTTTAATTCCATCATATTAATTCAATCTATTCATTATTATTGGAGCATTTTTATTCTACAAGCTAATGAATTATCTTAAACCTTTAAGTTATACGTGAATTTTGAAAAAAATTTAAAATTTGTGGAACGTTTTACAGTGTTTCAATATATATAGTTGTAGAAATTAAACTTCCCCAACTCAGGTGACTGGGAATGATGATGTACGATAAAAAAAAAAGTTAAGAAATTTGAACAACAGTTATTTTAAATCTTACGCTGAAGATTTATGAAGGAACAACACAGAAAGTCAATGATAGATAGTGCTGCACCGCAACAAGAATTTTTATCTATGTTTCATATGTCTTTGCAGAACACAATCCTTACCAATTACAAAGAAAGCCTGTTGTACCATAACGAAAAGTTGCAAATCCGTATTAATTTCACGAGCATGCCGAAAAGTACGATCTTTCAGATGTGTCGAAGTTGAGAGCTGTTCTCGATATATCTGCTTCTTTAAGAATATCGAAGACCAGAAGTCACATACGATAATGTCAGGTGAAAAAGGGGCCCACACACACAAACTCGTGGAGAAAACCTACTGATTACTCATTTGCCGCTAAAATTTGTTTAGGCACCTTTTGAATGATTTAACCCGTTCAGGACCATGATGACATGCATGTGATCACTTCAGGGAACTCGATATATTATGTGCGATGGCTTTTTCCCCGTTCTGAGACCCATGATCACAGCAGTGTCATCTGAATTTGGAACTTAACCCGCGGTCACTCGCGCCTGTTTTTTCTACCGTCGTAACTCGCGGGGTGTAGAGAACACCCCAAACTTTTAAAACGTGTATTTAATTATGAAAATAAAATTAAGTCATTATGTTACATACTTATAAAGTACAAGATGTTTTTTTGTATTATATAAATAAAATTATTAAATTTATTGCATACAAATGAGACTAACACATTAATTTAAACTAAACATACAAAATTTTCATTTTAAAACACATAATTTTATATTTTTTCCTGAACCAGTATATATATAAAACGTATATACCAGTAATAAATATACTTTATAATTAATGATATAATGATAGTAGAAAGTAGAAAAATAATATTTTAATCATTTTCCAAGCATTCAGAGAAGACTGTATACAAATGCTCAACTTCTCGCGGGAGTTCTAAGCCCCCCAGATAAAATTTTGAAGGTCATTACATTCCAATAGTTCGAGAAAGAGGGATTGCATCAGGCCTGAAGGTTCAATGACCTAAAATGTACAGCTACAGAAAAAATCGTGGTTCTGCGCATTCTTTTTAGAATCCTGGGAGAATTTTCTTGTTGCTGGGGTGTACAGAACACCCCGCGCGAGTGATCGCGGGTTAAGGATTTTGGAATGATTATAAACTATAAATTTCAGCGTAATTTATTACAGTAATGATTTTATATGAATTTTTAGATGAAGTCTGGCTTATATATATAACTGGAAAGATCCCCTGAACGGGTTAATGAGTTTGGGGTGGTGGACAGTCATACGTAAATATCACGTCCTGGAGGCCATAATGTTGTGGTAGATCCGAGATTCAAAATATTATCTATATATATTGGTTTCGTTTCCATGTGACGCGCAGTAGGTTTCATACTGATCACGGTTGATGTTCATAAAAATAAGGATATACGAGGAAAGTTGTAGGGAAACGTCCTTCATCATAGATTTTGGATTTAAGGACATATTCACATGGATTGCGAGTGAATGTCCTGTTGCTTAAATGAGACGACTGGGCTTATTTACTTCGCCATTCAGATAAAAATTTGGCTAATCAGGCCACCTAGGATATCCATACCTAGCGGCATTGACTGTCATTTACATAAATATCTACAGCGCAGATATTTTTGAACAACAGTGTTTTGTCAGACAGCTCAAAAAACTAAGTAATTTGCAAGCAAAATAACGCAGTAAATGCTAGATTACTTAGTAAACAGTAGAATAGGGAGTATCAACATCTCAAGAAGCATTTGGTGGGGTGACCACTGTAGCTATGTTTACCACTTGTGAGGAATACTTGATTCGTCTTCCGGTTTTTCCAAACTTTTTAATCATGTCTCGTAGAGTGTGTGGTGGCATTGTTCCTCGAAACTCGTTTTCACTGATGGAATGATTTTATCGCATTGTCGTTATTCTGTTTTTTTATTGGTATTGTGTACCAGAAAACTGAAAACTCACTGTGCAATGCCCTTCAGTTTTATCGAGCACGTCATTTGCCCAAGTTGCGCAGACACCAAGTTTATTCAAATCACATTGAACAAATGTTAAAGCGTCATTTACTTCCCTCTGTTTGTACTATTTAAAATAACTTTGAGGGCTGAAACGCGAAAACAATGGAATTAAACTGAATGTTGTTCCCATTTTACGTCCGTGTGATGCAAACAACGTCTTTCGCAATCTTTTGAATTAGTGAACTTTAATTTCGACTAACCATTATTTTATTTATTGCTTATAAATAATGGATATTATTAACCCGCGATCACTCGCGCGGGGTGTTCTACACACCCCAACAATAAGAAAATCCTCCCAGGTTTCTAAAAAGAATGTGCAGAACCATGATTTTTTCTGTAGCTGCACATTTTAGGTCATTGAACCTTCAGGCCTGATGCAATCCCTCTTTCCCGAACGATTGGAATGTAATGACCTTCAAATTTTATCTGGGGGGCTGAGAACTCTCGTGAGAAGTTGAGCCTTTGTATACAGTCTGCTCTGAATGTTTGGAAACTGATTAAAATATTATTTTTCTATACTTTCTACTATCATTATCTCATTAATTATAAAGTATATTTGTTACTGGTATATACGTTTTACTGGTTTATGAAAAAATATAAAATTATGTGTTTTCAAATGAAAATTTTGTATGTTTAGTTTAAATTATAATGTTAGTCTCATTTGTATGCAATAAATTTAATAATTTTATTTGTATAATACAAAAAAACATTTTGTACTTTATAAACATGTATCATAATGACTTAATTTTATTTTCATAATTAAATACACGTGTTAAAAGTTTGGGGTGTTCTCTACACCCCGCGAGTAACGACGGTAGCAAAAATAGGCGTGAGTGACCGCGGGTTAAGCTGGTAGAAGTTAGAAATATTTAATTCCAGGAAAAAGGTTTGTTTTTTACCAATAACATTGTCAGTATTCTACTATATGACAGTCTTTGGGGGAATTAGAATGTCTTTGTCACATAGCTCCCTCTTTTTTTGGGGTGGCAATTATTTTTTATAATCTTAAGGTACTTGGGTTGACAGAATTCCCCGAGCAACCACAATTGTTGAGAATTATTTTCTACGAATATGCTATATTTTCCCCCTATGAAAGACTCAATGTTTTCGATTGCTGTGTTGTACAACTTATTATGGTTTATAAATGTAAACTAACAGGATATAAAAAAGAAATGTACTATCTGCGATTTCCGTTGGATAAAGTTGAAACCTTAGAAAAAGAAATTGATCAAGCAAGGAATGAAAAAATGGATAATAATCATGATTCCGAAAGTAAGTTTGAAAAAAGAGAATCGAAAGGAAGATTTTCCGAATGCTACTTGAAGAACTTATCAAAAAAGAAACAAAATAACAAGTGCAACACAAGACACACAGCTTGTCAAAAAGGCACACGCAAGAAAAATTTCAGCATGCTATTTGTCGATCATCTAAGAACAATAAAACTACAATAATTGGAAGAAAATATGATAGTTTTGCCTACAAATATCATTTTTGTAATGTTAGTGAAAAGTGTGCCTGATTTGTTTCTTTTATTAAAGCCACACACATTTGAAACAATTTAGTTTAGTTTGATTGGAATTTTTCTCAAATTGTGATAAAGAAAATTGAAAAGTTCTTAAAAGTAGGTAAGTATACTTTCTCTTAATTGAATTTTTTTACCGAAGTTACAATTCATATCGTGTACAATAAAAATAATTGTATTGAAGAATTGGGGTGACTGCATCACCCAGCGTGACCTCTAACGTTAGTATTGAGTGCGCGACTTTTCCCGGGTTGAATATCTGACTAATTTAAGATATTTATAACTTATAAGTGAATATTTTAGGGTCCTGCAATTTGGACATATAGAAGAAAATCCATGATATTTTCCTCTAATTCAGTATATAAATTCATTTTTCTTTCTTTATTGCAGCATCATTTCATTAAGCCTATTTGTGAATTGTGACTGGATATAATAGAACATTTTATATGATTTTATTGTTAGTTTATTTTTGCAGTTGGATTTGAAATACGTACAAAACATGTTTTGAAATAAATTGAAATAAATTTCTCAATGTGTGTGGTGGCATTGTCAAAATGTTCATAAAATGGTTAAGCCTTTACGAATCGCACATAATGAAACGTACAGAGATAATGAGATTTTGCATTTTTCTATTTAAGCAAGTCATTTTCAGTACAATATGAATTAGGCATTATGCCGCACGAATTTTTGTGGCCACGGTAACCTAGTGGTCAAGGTATCGGATTGTGGTTGGCTTGTAACGAGTTAGAGCCCAGTAAAACTAAAGACCCGCCGTGTAGGGAAGCGATGCACGTTAAATCTGTCGAGAGTTCAAACGTCCTCCCGTTGGTGTGGCGTGGTAGTTAGGAGAATGGATTCCACCTCTGGTGTCATCCTCGAAACATGACTATGGTTCAAAACTAAGAGGTCCGTCGTGAAAAGCCCTCGTGTATCTGAACAGTGTGACGTTATTATTCACTCAAATAGCACGAATTGTTACAAACAGTAAAGTTACAAAGAAACATAAGATCATTAATTAAAATTAATTATTGTAATTTATTGTGAATTTTTTTTACCTCAACAAAAAAAGTCTTAAAATAAAACCTCTCGCTTTTTCTTCCATATTACAATTTGTATTATTTCATTTCCACGGAATACAATACAAAACTTTTTGCTGTATATCTTTGTTGATGGCAACATTTTTCTTTTCTTGTGAGGACATTGTTAAGCTGGACGTAAATGTGCTCAGATTATGTTTCATTTCCTTTCTATTTCCTATTTATTCTTTCTTTGTTCGTAGTATTTTTCCATGAGCTTATCTAATTTTATCTTTGCGAAAGACCCTGAAGAATATCAAGCTCTTCTTTATCTTAAGCAAAATTAACACCACTTTTTTTTTGAAAAAAAATTAGCTATATTGTATTTGTTATTGTATATTAGCTATATTGTACAAAACAAAAACTGCGTAGATATTGAGGTATCTGAAACGTTCAAATAATAAATTTTTTTCTGATCAAACAACGAAATTATTATTATTATTATTATTTTGTAAAAATTTTTATAGATGAGCCTTTTTATCTTACAAAAAAATAATATTTTGTCTCCATGTTTCATAAATGCCGAGTTATAATAAATTACATACAATTAGAAGAACCGAAAACATGTTTTTATGTACCAGAAGTGAGTCTTTATATTGTTTAAAATCTATCACATAGCAAATTTGATAAATCAGAATATTATAAATGTGTATTTCTATATGAAACTTTTCTGAACGTGATATTTATACTATATTTTTTAGGGAATGTATTAAAACAATTCTTTTTCTACATGAATATTCTTTAAATTATATATGTAATACATAAATAAAATAATGGTGCAAAAGAAAATCCTACTAAGATTGGATAAAAAGAGAAATTACAAGAATCTGAGGTGTTGAGGTATTAAAATTGAAAACACCGAGAGAGAGTTATTGGGCTAAAATGGTGAACTATTATGATTTCTAAAGCTGCCATTGATTTAGGATAGTGAAATGGGATTAAGCAATACTTTATGGATCCAGTAGAAGTTTTCGACATAATAGAAAAACATAAGCCTATTGAAATTAGACCTCTACACAGGGGGGGAGGCACAAAACAGTAAAAATGAAATGAATGTGCATGAATAATGAAAATAAATAAGTCTTTCATATAGAGATGAATATTAAAAAAAAAATTCACAAATAATTAACAAGAAAGAAAAAATAAAAACTTACATATATATTTATGCCAACAAATAAGATTTTTTTATAATGCTGCAATAATTAATATCATTATATTGTTTTGAGCTGAATTCATTGATTGATTTTGAACGAAAAAAGAGTGACGTGAACAAATCTTTAGGAAACATTAACACATATTGTGTTATTTTATTGTGAATTTCGACGTTTAATGGGTTGCTAAAGCGATAGCTTTATTGTAGTTAAAAAACATCATAAACATTAATGTAAATAAAAAATTTAAAGTATTTTAAATATATATAAAATGATTTTATTTATTCTTTGATATAAAATTTATCATTTCAAAGTTTAGTTAAATGATTCGTAGAAAAATGTCTGGAAAGTAAATAATCGTATTATATTTCACGAAATAAATTACAATTCTTAAAAAGTAATGAACGAAAAGAGAATTTCTTATCGTTTTAAAGGTGGTTTTTAGCCCAAATGCCTCAATCGAGTGATTTGGAATCTGACCTAAATATGTTTGTATAGTCCAGACATAAGGAATGATAGACGAAAAAAGTTTTATTTTTATTTCGCAAAAGTTTTGGTTTTCAAACTTTTTTATAAGGATATTTAAGTTAAGGAAATTTCAAGATGGAAAAAAAAAACTTTTTCACGTCAATAACAGACGGTTTCTGTATTCAATAATGGATATACCAGGAAGCTATATTTTGATATTTAGATTGAGAAAAATATTTTTAACGTTAGTAATCTTGGTATTTTATTAAAAATTATGCAAATCAATTGTAAACATAGGCTGCATCAAAAGCATTGATACACTTTAGAACTTACCATTATTATAGTACTCTTCCATTTCTTATATTTTTCTCTTAAATGTAGAAAAAAAATTGATCTAATATTTTACTTTTTAGAGAAAAAGAAATATTATATATATATATATATATATATATATTATATTATATTTATTATTTATAAATTAAGTCAATAATTAGATATGAAATCCATAAAATCTGTATTAATTAAAGTAAAAGGTGGAAAATAACTAGTTTAGTATCCATTTTTATAAAGATACAAGATGCTTTTAATATACATGTATGGAATAACATGGAACAAATTTTATAAAATTTACGAAAAAATTTAATTTAAATTTAATATTAAATATCTATTACCAAAAAATTTAAGTGCAATTTATATCAAATCGGTTTTTCTCTTATGAAAAAAAATACATTACATATATGAAAATTCTTAAGAATATTGATCAACAATTTTTTTTTAACTTTTTAAACTGAAGGATTAACATTAAAATAGTTTTCATGGTTGTTTTTATAGGCTTGTTTTGTAAAAAATACTTTAAGAAATATTACCTAGCAAGACAATTTTTCATTTTGAAAATGGCACAAAATATGATAGATAAAGTGATTGAATGCATTTCCAAAAAAAAAAAAATAATAAATAAATAAATAAAATAAAATAAACATTCTTTTATAACATAGAAGGTTTGTCAAGTAAACTATAGTATCTAATTGATGATGGCAACTTGCTTTGTTATAGATTTCAGACGTACTTGTAATCGTTTGTAAGAGTTGGAGTGAAGTTTTGTTCTTTTAGTGAATCTCAAAAATGATGATAGATCACTTATGCATGTTTACAGATAACAAAAGGAGTTAAAAATTTATTTCTACCAATTTATTTATAAATAATGCTGTTCGTTTTGAGTTTGATTATACAATAACTGTTTCTTCAATAATAGATTTTTATATAAATTTTATAAAGCAACTGTAAAATGTTTAAAAATGTGCTATGCATTGTAACTTTTTTTCTAGTTTTTGCTAGTTTCCTAAAAATTAATTTATATTTTATACATTGAAAAAAAAAATATTTATTATGTTATTGAAGTACAGAAAACTACAAATATATTCTTAGTATTAACCTTATAACTTTAATTTTTCTTTTTGAAGTTTTAGTTTCTAATTGTTAGCAAAAATCTTTTTTACACTTATTAATATTACAAATATTCAGATTTTATTCTTTTAACTTTGAATGTATATTAACATTAAGGAATTAAGTTATAACTGGTTTTTTGTTATTTAACTCAAGCATGATCTAAGCATTTTTGAATGCTTCATTAGGAACGTAACATTTTATTAATGATGGTTTCAGAACTTCTATCCATAGGATTTTGTTTAGTATTATAAACCAAAAGAGGGAATGTTGGCTAGCCATAAAATGGCTAAGTCCCAATTCTTACAAATCAGCCCTCAGTCTACAGTTTTTATAATACGGCTATATCCAGCTATTAATTGTTCTCAAAATCAATTCTTTTTAATTTTAAAAATTTAATATTCTTTTAATTCCTAAAATATAATATAATAAATTATATATATATATATATGTTTTTATTGAGAAAACATTAAAGAAAGTAAGTATTCCATATAAATTGCATAAAAAATTATGTTTGTTTGAACCAATCAAATATTAAAATAATTTTTAACAGTAAGTATTTATAAAAATATGATTTGTTTAAATAATATTTATAAATATTCATAAATAATAATTTTAAAAAATTTATCAATAATAAAATTTTTTTGAACATTTATTTCATTTCAAAGAATCAAATTTTCTTTAAAAAATACACAAATACAATTACCAGAATAATTTCTAAAATAAAAACAAATGATTCGTTAAATTTTTTTTTTTTTTAATTTTTATTTCTCAAAACACAAGATTCCTCTAGAAACTTAAACCTGGATTTGTAAGTTCAGAAAATGGAATAAGCTTATCATTTTTAATTTTAAGAGAAGCTGTAATTTTTTGAACAATTAATTAGTAATTGACGCTTTCATTTTAAAAGATATTTGTGAAAAAATTAATAAAGATAAAATATTATCCCATTACATAATGAATTAAAATGGAATACATTTTACAGTAATATACAGAGTAAGCACAAAAGATAGACACGATTTTAAAAAATCATATTACCGAAACTACTGAACATATTACAATAAGTGATGCATGAATGTAAAGAGAAATAAATATACAGTTTTTTTCAGTTACATGTGGGACTCTTTTGTTTTACGGTATACGTCTAATCTGTAATCCAGTTCACTCCATACATTTTTTAGCCTTAATTTTTCAAATTTTCGTAATGCTGCACTAGTCCTCTGTTACTTGTTGTGTTAAGTGAAAATGATACGGCTTGAAATTTAATTTTTGTCGTTAAACTTTCCATACTGTTTTCTGCAGTGCTTCCCAAAGTTTCAATACTTTCGACCCAATTTTCAATTGTAATTTTCTTTGCACCCCCCATACAAAAACAATGTATTGAATGCAATAATATATAATGTACTTTGACGTTAAAACTACAATACTATCTTAATTATAAACCACTCAAATTATCAAGATAAATGTTAAATTTTGTGTATGTTACTTTCAAATAATAATAGATATTTCAAGTAAGTTATTTTTAACTAATAGAAATTTTAAGTAAATTATATATACTTTTAAGTAATAAGAATAGTATTATGTTGCCTCTCTTTTCTAATTTTAAAATTTGAACAGGTAACAATAAAAGTCCAACGTGTATTTTTTTATGTCAGAATGTATTTTGTTTTGCTTCATTTAAGTAAATTTTTATAAATTTTAAAATAATCTTTTATTTTCGATTTTTTTTATATGCTCAAGCCCCCCTCATAGGGTTATCACTCCCCCGCAGGGGGCACATGCCCCACAGTTTGAGAAACACTGGTTTTCTGGGAATGTCAAGCTCACAGGTGACAACTCTCGCAGACTTCCGAGGAATTCGAACAAAACTCTGCCTCAGTAACTCCATTGCTTTTTCCGAGACCCTTGGTCGGCCTCTGCATTTCTTTTTGCGCAAGCAACTCTTTTTTTTAAATTGGTGATACCTTCGCAAAATGCTCTTGTTAGTTATTTACTCTTTTCCGTAGCGATTTTTAAATCCACGTTGCACCGAAATAACCAAAAAAAAAACAAACTCGTGCATACTCTAATACGCAAAAACTATTCTCTCATTGTCACCATGTTTTAATTATTAATCCTAGTAACCTTGAATGTTCTGACACCTGTTCATTATTGGTGGGAAAAGAACGCTATATTTCTCATTTCATTCATGTATCATGTATTGTATTATATGCAGTAATTTCGATAATATTATTTTTTAAAATCGGGTCCACCTTTTGTACTCACCCTGTATTAAAACAGAGCACTGGATAAAAATGTTATTTTCATAAATTAATCTTAATAACATTTAAAATAAAATAAGTACAAAACAATATGTAAATGTCAACCACTAATATTAGGACTATGTTAATAATGAATAAACAAGTCAGTAATACAGCGTTTCTCAAACTGGGGGGCGTGATAACTCTATGAGGGGGGCGCGAGCATATTGAAAATCGAAAACAAAAGATAATTTAAAAAATTATAAATTTACTGAAAGTAAACAAACAAAGTACTTTATGGTATAATAAATTATAAAATACGCATTTACACTGATATAATACACTTATAAATGTATCAGTATTTTGCTATGTATTTCATTATTAGTTCAAGTATATTAGGTTAAGAGGACACAGTACGATTAAAATGACATATATCGGTCAAAAAATCAAATATAATTTTTCTAGCCTAGATTATTCTTCATATACTTTTCTATAACCTCACAAAATTTGAAAAATCTAAATTTAAAAAACGCGGAATTATGAAAGCTTTTACATTCATTTTTATTCACATCCCTATGGCAAATCAAAATTTTAAACTTACTTATCTCAGAAAGGTAAAATAACTAGTTTGTCTTCATTTAAAATGCTAAGGCTTTTTTTCTATTGTTCCTAATGCTTTGAATTTTTTTTACCGATTGCTAATAGTACATGTAACAAAAGTTGGTATGCTTTTTTGAATCAAAGCAACACTTATTTTTTAAAAAATAATTGAAGTTAGAATTTGCAAATTTTTTAAGGAATTTTTTATAAGGATTCATAAAAAGAAATATTGTACAAATACCAATCGTGTTATCGCAAAACCCATACCAGCTTTTGTTATACATAGTTGGATGTACTTGTAAATCAAATTTAATGTGCGTACGTAAATTTTTGTAGGAGGAGTAGCATTTTAAAATCACTTCATAAATTTTAGGTCTTTTCCTTAAAAAATTAAATAGCTAACTTTTTATGAAATTTTGAGCACAAAATCTGTGTTTTACATAGTATACGCACATAGGAAACAACAAAAAAATGTTTTAAAATCCTTAAATTAAAAATTTTTGCTTAAATCGCACCATGTCCCCTTAAGAACAAGTTTGATAATTATCAGTGACCCCATGGGCTTGTATTAATACTTATCTTGATAATTTGTACGGTCTATAATTAATTCCTTCCCAAAGTTACGCGATTAGCTCCCCGATGCCACCGTTTTCTACGTAGGCACGCGTGTTTTGATGTTTTTTGGGGGAGGGGAAAGAGAAAAAGAGGGGAATAAATAAGCAATTTTCTGAAATGAGTGAATCCTTCGCAAATACTGTCAAGGCCCTTTTATTGCATTCCAAAGCCTACGGAATAATTATATGGATAGTAGTGTACATAAAAAATCGTACTTCCGAAAGACGTATATATACGTCTAGAAAATTAATGTTTTGACAGAGCGAGACGTTTATATACGTTGGTGGCATATAAGAGGGTAAAGTAATATTGTAGCTTTTTAGTGTCAAAGTATAGTATTATTGAATTCAATACATTGTTATTGTATGGAGGGGGCACGATGAAAATGATGATTGAATATTGGGTCACGAATATTGAAAGTTTGAGAAGCACTGCAGTAATATAAATTATAGATAATTAAATAAATAGAACCAGGTTCAAAAATGCAAGGAAGAAAAAGGAAATACATTTTTTATGTAACGTTTTATTTTCTACCTCTGCCATGTGGGAAGTTTACAATCATCATTAATTTTAAAACACTAAAAAACCAATTTAATTCACTTTAGAAATTTTGTATGAAATTGTATTTATTTTGTTGCATTTCACTTAAGTTGTATAATACAGTCATAAATGATAGTATTTAATAACGAATTAAAAACTATTAAAATACCCTCCACATTTAAAGAGAAAAAAAACTAAATTTGCCATTAAACTGCTAGTAATTAAAAAGAAGTAATTAATTGTAGTAATTAAAATTAAATAAAAAGAAATAAAAACAAAAACATAAACTTCTAAAGAGGTTAAGAAAAGCAAGAAAATATGTGTGCTTTTTTCTGTACAATTATCTTTTTGGCACATTCAGCGCTTTCTTTTCAGGATACTAGTGCGTTATTAAAACTCTAAAGGGTTTTATTTTTATTTGTTTTGTTATTAATATTTTATTTAAAATATACTCGTATTCTGAAGTAGAAATATTTTAATAATGTAGCAATGTATTATGTTTGAGTATATGTATAAGAATGTATTTCGAAAAAAGTTCAGAAAAATGATTTTAAAGATCAAATATTCTGCGTGCTCTCTGGTAATGATTTTAAAAAAAAATAATTTTATCAAAACAAAAAAAAAGCATTTAGAAAATAAATAAATAATTGGAAAAATGGACAATGCGTGCATTTACTAAAAAGTCATGATGAAAAATGACAAAATTTGATAAATATGAAAAAAGGAATAAATGTATTTTTTAATATAGAGGTACCTAGAGGCTGGTAGGTACTACTGCTACTTTAAAAAAAATTAAATTTCTAGCTGCAATGAAGTATAGTGTTTAACATTTAAAAAGCACATATTAATTAATTAATTTAATTTAAAGTTAATTAATGCATAAAATAACTGTTAAATAAAAAGAACTAAACAAAAAACCAATGATTTTAATGAGAGTAATGAATCCAGCACTACAAAAACAAATTTCCAACATTTGGTATCAATTTTGTCAGGTTAACCTTAAATCTCTTCTGTTAGTAGTTTCCAGTTTTTTCTTTCTTTGTTATGGTATTACCATAGTCAAAGTTTCGCCTAACCGCGTTTCAAAATCGGAATAAAAGGCATTTAAATGTTGAATATAGGTTAAAACGTCCTGACAGCTTGTGTGTGACAAATTGAGAAAATTCCGAACGTCCAGTATTATACTTCGTTAGCTTAACTCTGGGAAGGAACGCTGAAATAGTTCTTGTTTTAATAAAATTTATGTTGTCACCTTGTAAGTGCCAACTAACCTCATGAAATTTAGTAAATAAATCTTTTATATATGTAATATTTGGTTTCCACTTGATTAAATTTTCTTTTAAAATTAAAGTCACGGTATAGTTTAATGTGAGTCATTATCTCACATAGACCCTACTTACACCTCATGGACCTCAAAGTTATTTTTTTGCTGACGTGGTCCCCTTGCAGGTCGTCATAGACCCCTGAGGGTCTATATAGACCACTTTGGGAATTACTGACCTAAATAAACAATGCATTTACATGAGGTTACAATGGAATATAGCCCTATACATAGGAAGTATCCACAAGCGGTTACATGGAACGCAAGTGGTTAAGGGTGCAAATTAGAAAGGTTTATCTTAAAACATAAATGCAACCTACCATATACACAGAAAATTCCTGAAAAAATCCTCAAAAGTTTCAAATTCAGTTAAATGAGAAAAATAAATATCTTAAAAAGAGAAATGTATTGTTTAAAAACTTACTATGCTGTAATTTGAAGTTCAATTAAATTGAATTATTATAATTTGCTAAATATTTTATGATACGTCAGATTCACATCAGTTAATTTTAGGAATCTTTTAAGCGAATATGAAAATATTGCAAACTCTATAAGAAAAGTGAAAATAACCCCAAATAAATATTTAAATAAATAAGTCATAAAAAAGGCTACTTATAGTTTCTCAAAAAGGATTATATTGAAATAATTTTGCAATATTGACCTCCTATATAATATCAGCATTGAAGTGCTATGCTTTTTTATCGCATGAGCATTTTTGTTTGTAATTAGACTGAAATTTAAACTAATTACAAAAATTGTTGAGCTTTAATGTATATATTAATGAGTAAATAAAATAAAAATAATTATTAAGTGATGAGAATACCTTTTTTAATTCTTAAAGCATTAAATATCTTTTGAATAATTTCACATTTTTATTATAAAATATTCATGTTTTTAATCAAAAAAATAATATGTTAAATTATATTTTTTAAATGGATTTATTGAAATTACAAAGAAAATCATCATATTAAAAGGGATACTTAACACAAATATTTTATTATAATGTTCAGAATGAAACTTTTTATAAATGCTTTGATCAAAATCCTTTGCTGAAACATTCAGGAAGAGTAAAGGGAGATTTTTTTTAAAGAATATTTTGCTTATACAATGTGTTAAAATTTCTCGTTTTGGAACTGATTTTACTTTTTCGGTTCTTGGAAACTAACCGATATGGTACTTTTCTTTGGATAACTTTTTTAGTCATTTTTTTTTTCTTTTTGCTACCATTCCGGTACGATTTTTTTGTGTTTTATTCTGAAGCATGTATCACCGACTTCTTTTGTGATACGTCTTTTCGGAAAGATTTCTTTGGGTAGAATTTCTTGGATATTCATTCATTTTCTGTTTATAAAAACTGCATTAATACAATGATCTCCAGAACGGTATCAGTCTTTGGTGCGGCCCTAAGTTTTTCCGTTATTCTAAGTTATGAACGGCATTTCATAAACAGGTTCAGAAATGTCATACATTGCAAAAAAGCTGAAATGATTCCTAATGCCTAAAATTCCCTTTGCTTCTAAATCTAAATAAGAAACTTTCTTTATAATATGTTCTGATAATTATACATGGTGATTTTAAAATCATGAGTTACACTTTGAGGGTTGGTAGAGCTCACTAATACGAAAATTTTTTTATAGGAATATATGGGCGAAAGTGTGAGGGGGGCATAAACAGAAAAAATAACACATTAAATTCTCATTAGCAACTTACTTAACGAGTGATTCCGCTGAAAAAATGTAATACAGTTTTAGAAATTGTATCCACCAACCGCCATGCATGTTTCAAGACCATTATGGTGTGATTGGTTGACAATATTGGTGATAGTTGAGGGCAGCAAAGCAGTGTGCCAGATACCTGCTGTTGACGATGGACAGTCAAGTTTCTGAAGTAAAGTTTTCTCTCTCAATATAAAAAAGAATTTTCGTGATGCTGTAATAAATTTATTACATATTTCAGCGTACTATTGCAACAATGCCAACTTTTAAGATTACTCGCCAAGCTGAGAACCCCGATTCTGCCTGTGTCGCAGACACTGAATTGCCAACCATATGTTTCATTTCATATGATGTCGCCAATGCGGTTGCGAGAGTTCATTATTGCAAGCTGTTGCAGAAAAAATATCGCAATGATTACCTGGATTAGAATCGTTGTGGGAGAAGAAAGGCGTTCTCTCATACTAAGACTAATTAACAATCAAGGGCACATGATACTTAACTTTCCAAGGAGCTACGAGAGTTGCAAGTTTATGAAAATCAGAGGACTTTATCAAGGAAGCTACCTCAATGATGAATTTAACTGAAGAGAAACATCAAGAACGAATTTTGCGAAAGAAAAACCAAATAAATAGAAAAATAAATTACAGTTAAACAGTCTGAGCACTGAGTATGGATAGTTGTGTAATTTACACAATGGGGGTTGGTCCGCCGTTAGGAGGTACCTACCCCTAGCAGTGCTTCCCAAAGTGTGGTACATGTAATTCCAGGGGTAAGAGAAGAGGTAAGTAGCAGTATGTGTTGCCCCCGAGTTTGGTGAGGTTATGCACTGCACGGTGTTTAGCTGTTCCTATGCACGGTTTATGCTACGTTCCTATGAGTTAAGTCAGCGTTTCTCAAGTGTGGAGAACGCCTCCCCCCAGCTCTATGAGGGGCGCAAGTATATTAAAAAGTCGAAAACAGAAGATTATTTTTTAAAAAATTATTATTTTTCTCAAAGTAAACATAAAAAAATACATTCCGACACAATAAAAAATAAAACACGCATTTACACTGATATAATACACTTATAAATGTATCAGTACTGCACAATGTATTTTATGATTAATTTAACAATACTAAGTTAAGAACAACATTAATAATTACCAATAATCCCAAGGATTTGTCATATATTATACAAAAATTAACCCTTAGTTGGATAATTTGTAACACTTATCTTGATAGTCAATCCCTTAACTGCTGATTAAATATACGTGATTCGCTCCCGAATGCCACCGAGAAAGGAATAAATAAGCAAATCCTCTGAAACAAGTAAATCCTTTGCAAACACTGTCAATGTCCTTTTTTTGCATTCAAAAGACTACGAAATAATTTTCTGGATAGCTGTGCTCAGAAAAGATCGTACTTCGGAAAGACGTATATATACGTCAGGATAATAAATGATTTGGTGGAGTGAGACGTTTATGTACGCCAATGGCCCTTAAGAGGTTAAAGTCGTATTGTAGCTTTAGCGTCAAAGTATAGTATTATTGAATTAAATGAAATTTTATTGTATGGAGGGGGGCGTGATGAAAATTATGATTGAATATTGGGCCATAAACATTGAAACTTTGAGAAGCACTGAGTCAAGTCAAGACAGTCTTATGAGGCATGAGATGACCCGGAATTTATTGTAATAATATTCTTAAAACAATATTATATACGTTTTCTAATCTAAGTGACACTAAATATCTTAAATATTATCTATTTATACGCTTTTGCAAAATCACGGTTCCAAACGTAGTCGGATACCTTAAGTTGAAAAAAAATGAACTGACTACGGACATGAAACTGCATTTCAGATTAAAACTAACAACCAGGGAACCAAATTATAGCGATCTGTCTCGTCTCAGCACAAACAATTTCATCCATCACATTCATCAAATAAATGTTATTTAAAATATATAACTCTTACTTATAATTTATTATGGCTTATTTTATTTCCTTTTTCTCTTTATTATGTTGCAGAGAAAGAAAAAATAAATATATTTTGATTGTGGAAAAATTCACCCATTTTTTTTATCAAGGGATACTCAGCTTAACGAAAATTATAGAAGAGGTACACACACGTCAAAAGTTTGGGAAACACTGCTCTAGTATTTCCTAAAATTTATGCCTTACCATCGGATATTTTTAAGTTTCAATTTCCATTTGATATATAGCAACGCTATTTATTTTACTTAAATTTATTTCATAGATTCTCAACTTGGATATTATGAGTTTACCAAACGTTAAATTTGCATAAGCTACCTTGCCCATATGCCGAAGTAAAGAAAAAAGGTATACTCATTCAAATTTACTCTTAGTGGTGTAAAAAGATCACCAGGAGGAATATTTTAACCAAGTTATTCATTTGTAAATATCACAACTCGTCCCAAATAGTTTAAGTCTTACAGTAGTGATATAATAGAATGTGTAATATAAAGCTTTTCTCAATGCGGTTTATGTGTTATATTAGCGGTTTCTCAATTACTCTTCTTCAAGGACAAAACTATCAATCTTTATTGATATTTAGGAACTATTCCTATTTCGTTTTCTTGGTGGACACTAACGTGAACTATCTCTCCCCGGAGAAAAATTATGTCTGAAGCAATTTGTAACTAAGAGTTATGATGTCCTATGTTTTGCCATAAAAATAAATTTACTCATTAATGTGTGTGTGCTTTGTATGTTTTACTTCATTAAAAAAGTCAAGATTTATATTTTCATGAAAAATAAAATATAATGACAATTCAGAAAGTATTTCAAATTTATATAGACTTCATTAAAAATAAGTTTTTATAGAATTTGGGATTAGTTAACTGATTTGTTAATTGTTTTGTGCGTTATTTCTTTTAAAGAAACCAATAATTATTTTAAAGATATTTCTTTTACAAAAGTGGTGAAAATGCGATTTTTTCAAATTCATCATTTAAATTTGTTATTCTTTAATTGTTCTTTTTCATACTTCTATTTTTTCACCCTTTTTTGCCTTATACAAAGCTGAATGCTACAATTCATATAAAAATCTTTGATTTAATGGCTTACACAAATTTTTTTTTGTTTTTCTCCAATGTATATATATTATGTGAAACAGTTTATATATGCTCAAAATACCACAAACATCTAACCATTTAATTTCTAAGGGAAAATATTAAAATTTATGGAGTGGTTTTAAAATGATACTCCTCCTACAATAATTGACTAACAGACATGAAATTAGATTTACAAGTACGTCAAACTATAAGTATAACAAGAGTTGGTATAGGGCTTATGCTTACATAACTAATATTCGTAAAATGCGTTTTTTTATGAAAGTTTATTGAATATCCTTAAAAAATTTATCAATATAAATTCAAATATTTTTTTTAAAAAAAAATAAGTATTACTTCGATTTAAAAATGCTTACCAACTTTTATTACACATTTTAATATTAGTAATCAGAATAAATATCAAAGCATTTCGCAAAACACAACAAAATGCCTCAGCATTTTAAATGAAGACAAATTAGTTATTTTCCTTTCTGAGATAAATGAATAAAAAGTTTTTATATTTGCCTTTGGGATGTGAATGTAAACGGGCATAAAAGTTATCCTAAATCTGTTATTCAACTTAGAACATTGAAATTTTAAGCGATTATAGAAAAATGTATAAAAAATTATTTAGGTTAAACAATTAAATTGGACTTTTCGACCGATTTTCGTCAATTGAAGCATATTGTGTCTTCTTAACAAGTAATTGGCGTGGGGACACAGTCATCCCATGGTAATAAATTTGTTAATTCCAGGAAAACTGTTTATTTGTTACCAATGAGATCTTGTCAGTATCCTTCTAAATGACAATCTTTATGGGAACTAAAATGTATTTGCCCCATATCGCCCTCTTTTTGGGGTATGGCAAACTTTTTTTTGGGGATCAATCACTAAGTCTCCCGAATGTGTGACCCCTTTTGTTCCAAATATTTTCTAAGAACAGGCTACATTTTCCCCCAGTGAACGCCTTAGAGATTATGATAGCTGTGTTGTTCGACTCTTAATTGCTTGTAAATGAACGAAATATTAAAAAAAAGAAAAGAAATCGACAGCTGCGATCTTAATTGAATGAAGTTGAAACTCATCAAGCAAAGGAAGGACCTGATTAAATAATTAATATATAAATCATGATAGCAAAAAGTAAATTTTAGAAAAGCGATGAACATGAAACGTTTGAGTTGAAAGAAAGATGTTTAAATGCTACCTAAAAAACTCCACCAAGAAAAATATAAAGCCACAAATGTACCATAAGACACTCTGCACCCTGTCAAAAAGACAAAAACAAGAACAAATTCAACATGCTAGTTGTCAATCACCAAAGGACAGTAAAACTACAATAACTTGAACAAAATAGATCTAAATAGTGTTGTCAGCAAATATTATTCCTGATATGTTAACGAAAAGTTACATTTTTTCTAATTATTTCTAATTATTCTAATTATTTCTAATTATTTTCTAATTCGTAATTTCTAAATTTACGAACATTTGAAACATTTTAATTCAGTTTGATTGGATTTTTTCTCAAATTATCAAAGAAAAATTTAAAAGTCCTTTAAAGTGGGTAAGTATAAGTACTCGTACTTTCTCTTAGTGAAAATATTCACTAGAATTACAATTTTTATCGTGTACAATAAAAATAATTATAAACAAAATATTGGGGTGACTCCATCACTGCACGCGACCACTATCGTTAATATCGAGAGCATGCCTTCTCCCGGATTAAGCCGAAATGTTTAAAATTTCTATTTACTTAAATTAAGTTTAAAACAAAAAAAGTTGTTTCTAATATTAAACCTTTATATAAAAAAAAGGAAGCTTATTTAAGGTACTGAAAAGGAACAAAACTTGATTGTGATATAAATGCTAATTCATTTATAAGAGTAAACAGTATATAAAGTTCATGGTGAAATAAAAAATCCTGAGTTAGATTGATGATAACTGAGTTACATAAAAGAATAATATATTGTATATAAAAAAGCCTTTGAGAGAAATTTTTGAGATATGGAGGGTTTTTTTTTTCTCCCGGTAAGTAACATATTTATTTTATATAACAACATGCTTTCAACCTTATATAAAGGAAATGCATTATTGTAAAATCTTTGAAATTTTTCATAGCCTTTGAGAAAAAATAACTTACTGTGAATCTTGTTATATTCCCCTTAGTTTTTAAAATTCTTTATTTGTTGTATTATTTGATTTCTTTCATAATATATTCAAGTATTATGCAACTTCATTAGTTATTAGGAAAATAAATGCATTGCACATTTATCGCATGGAAAGCAAGTTTTTTTTTATACCACACTAATATTATATATATATATATATATATATATTTAAAGAGTAGATTATTTTTTATATATTATCACACACACGCACACACAAAATTGGTTTATAATTAACAAAATGATTTTAGTTGTTTTGAATATTTAAATATTATTATTAAATTTAGTTATTAAATATAATTATTGATATGCATAATTAAATATTTTCTTTAAGGTACGTAACTAAATATTACTATTAAAATATATTATTATTAAAGCAAAAAATTAAATATTATTATTTAAATACATTATTAAATGTTATTATGAAAATTATTAATAAGTTTGTTATTTAAATACATTAAGCTTTATCGCAGGTAGTATCGTATATTTAAAGAGAAAATTTCTTAGATGTATAGTATATATGAATTTTTGTCATAACAACTCAGATATAAATATTTTTTAAAACATCTATCATCTCGTGTGTAATATATCAAAACAAATTGTCTCTGCTTTCATCTCAATTTTATAATCTACTTTTTAAACGCCTATCTGAGAAAATTTTGTCCTAGAACGCAACCACGCAACCATTTAGAATAAGAAAACTGTTAAAAAAGAACGACATTACATTACCTTTGCTTACATCGGCCAAAACGTGAAGTAAAAATGTCGGAAAAATAAATATCTCACTTTTCGCAAACTCTAAAAACAATCTTCCTTCGCCCTTAGCTACAAAGATAGGCCTTAAAACATATAAAAAAAAGCCTTGGAGATGAGAGAAATTGAAAAAAGAAAGGTTTTATAGGCTTCCAGCCTTCTTTCTCCACTTTCCAAACAGCTTCAGGCAGAAACAAAAAAGACTCCTGCAGTGTAGTTAGAAAAACAGGAGGCAAAACTGCATAAAATCGTTTATAGTACGGTTTCTGACGATTTAACGTTAAGGGACTTTAACTATTTCATGATAGTTTTCTCTGTCAGGCATTTCATCATTTTCAAGTTCTTATGCTTTGCATGGCATGCTTTGTTTGCTGTTTTACGTACAACAAATAAAGATCCATGATGAAGATCTGTTTCAAAAATGATGTGTTTAGTTTTAATGTTAAATTTTCTGTGAATTTTCTGAGTTTCCTCAGTTATAATGCTTGGTAATGTTTTTGAAATGACAATAATGAATTAATATCATTACGAATTTTGTGTAAAGAATATTTAAAATAGAGTAAATAATTTATAACTTGTTGTGTAATACGTTCTGTTGTTTTTATTTTGTGTTAAAATTATAATATTCGCAAACAAATCTTCTCCTTTCATTATAATACACGATTCAATGGAAACTTGGCTAAATCTTGACGATAAAGCCAAGTTGGCAATATTTTTGGCGACAACTTTTGGTGAGTTCGTGCCCATATGGATTCTTCTGGTAATTATTGGAAAAATCTACTAATATCACGATTTATGACGTAAGCGGATCTTTCGAGAAAAATCCATGAAGACTATAAATAGGGAGCCACTCGCCGAAATTAGTTAGTCTTGTTCTGACCGTTGAAGAGTAGTATTTATTTGACCGCGAAGACTTGACCATTGATTAGTCATTACTCTTCGGCTGTTAAGTAAGACGAGAGAATGCATGTGAATAATCTGTAACCTACTTGTATTTCAGACACGGATAGTTGTATCTGAACGCCGTAGAAGATGTAAAGGCCTTCTGAGATTTATACTTTCAATATAGATTCTATATTTTAAGGATAAATTTTCGACTATAAATTTCCATCGATCCTGTCTTACTCTTTGCGACTGATTGCATAAAATCTTCGAACCCCGATCTATGTAACAATATTCATATTTTAGAAACCAATATTTTCGTTTAGATAATAATGTGGGAAAAAGAAAATTTAATAGCATTTTGAACGCATATTCTTTTGTGTACATATAAGTGTATTCATTTGAACCACTTATAAAGAATAAAGATAATAATTCTAATCATTGAAGAGAATCGTACTAACAAACTCCAGAGCTTAGTTAAAATATAATAATAAAAAGTGAAACATGAGATTATTTCAGAAATGTTGCAGAAGATAAAATAGAAATCCTAGGTTTTAATATAACTTCATTATATGCTACATCCGGGGAACAGTGGTCTCCAACCCCCTGCCCGTAGTGTGGTACCGGGCCGAGGATCAAATGGTACCAGGCTGTCCATGGAACATTAAATTGCTTCTATTTTATTTACTGTGGTATATTTCTCTCAGATTTGTGTGACTTTCCATAGACGATAGTTTAAGACGTCACTTAAAACCACATCATTACCTCGCAAGCGCAAAATATCAGGATATCGTGACATATAAAATATTAATAATCAATTTCTCCCCCCTCCCCTATAGCAGACCGTGGTAAAATTTTTAAATGTCGACTGGTCCACTATAAAAAAAAAGGTTGGGGAGCACTGCTGTAGACTATTGGACGTTGGGAATTAAACTAATTGTAGGTAAACGTGGTAAATTTGGAGCAGAGATCAAAGAAGTTTCCTTTTTATTGAAACAATTATTGATTAATGTTGGTTAGGTTTTACAAAAACAAAGACAAAGATCGTGGACGGTTTTTCATAGCGACCTCACTCTTTCCTCACATGACCTTTACTGAAGACGAGTGGTCACTAGAGGTCGCTTCCACTACTTAGGACTGTCGTTTCAATTCTTATTACAAGAGCGATTACAGACCTAGAATATACATTTAAAATATACAAACCTAGAATACGGAATATAGAAACATAGAATACAGAATATATAAAATCCAGAATACAGAATATAGAAACCTAGAATACAGAATATGGAAACCTAGACTACAGAATGTAGAAACCTAGAATACAGAATGTAGAAACCTAGAAGTTCTGGTTTTTCATATAATCTCATATAAATGGTTTAATTAAATTAAACGAATTAAAGATGAAACTAACTGATAATATGAATTTGTGATAATACATACTTTTCACATATTTAAAACTTTTTGTTTTTAATATTTTTTCTAATAACGTGTTCACCATTATTGTTCTTATAAGATAATTGTTGAACTAATTCTTATTTGATTCTTAAAAGTATCTTCAATTTAATTACTAGGTGTCACTAGACAGTAATAAAAATTTTATTATCTCTACAGAAATAAATATTTTCAAAAATATTTTTAACATCACCTGTGTTTTTTAAATTTCATATTTTGTTTAACCTTTATATATGGTTTAGTCTTAGCGGAAATTTGATAAATATCTAATAAAAATAAGAGAAAAAATGTGTTTGTTTTGATGACTGAAGCATTTTTCTTCCTCGGCAACTTTTTTCTGTCATACTTCATTTACAGTTTCCCATTGTACTATTCATCTAAATAAAGCAAGTAATTAAGATTAAGTTTATAAGTTAGCTTAGTCTCAAGCAGACTAGACAATTGGTAAATAAACTTAGGTTTTTGTTTCAAAGACTATCAGACAATCTAGCAACGTCTTCTCAAAGAGGTAAAAAAATTAGTAACTAATCAGCAATTTGAAACGTTTCCAAGGATCTCTTTCTGATGCGTTAATGTATGGATAACGTAATCAGAAAAGAGATAAAGCTGTTAAAATAATAGCTAAGCTTTTGATTACTAAGCTTTTTAGTAATCAAAAGTTCATAATGTGAAGATAAATTTAGGTATCAAAATAAGAAAATTAAATATTTTTTTACAAAAAAAAAATTAGTTTTAGTCGGAGTGGTGTCTTAAGATTATGGGTGAGGTTTTTTGAGAACATTTATTAACAAGTAATGTAAAAAAAAAAATTTAAGTCAATTCCTACTTCGATCAACAAAGAAAAATAATATTTTAGCTACTTTTTTTTAAATAGTTACAATTAATATAAATATGTATATACATAAGACAGAATCAGAACATTAAGTGCTTATTAATGTTTTTTAATTATCATTAAAGTATCATATTGTCATCCAAAACAATCGTGTCTATAAAATTTCAGTTCAAGTGAATGCTTTAAAACATGAGAAAAAAACCTTTTCAAGTTTTGACACAAGTCGCCAAAAGGGTAGCTAAGGTGCCAACGTGGCTGTATTTGTAATTCTTTAAATAATTAGTTTTAATCAATTAATGTTTATTAATTATAATTAAATTATTGTATTGTCATCCAAAATAATCATGTATATAACATTTCATCTCAATTGAGCGCTTTTAAGTGTTTTATTTTATTAACGAATGAAAATTCTACCAAGATAAATAAATAAATAAATATATAGAGTGTGTGAGTTAATAGTAGGAATTGAAAAAGAATACTGTTTTTTCCTTTCAAATGGGGCTACGAATAGGTAATTACCATTGCAAACCTAGTACATTTGTCGCAAAGTGGAAGTAGAAAATTAGTTTGGGAAACCGAATAATCAGACAGTGTTATAAAAATAATTCCTTTTACTTCAGACTAATCAATTAATGATCATTATAAGATAATAAACCTAGGGAGTATAATCTAATTTAGTTACCTAACTTAAGCTTATAAGACAATTAATTAAACAATTATATGCTTTTGATCCGATAGTACAGCGCTTGTGTTGGATCTGGTCTAGGTTGACTACCGTCCGAATCAAAACTTCTTCTTTTACTTCCACGATTTAGAAAAGCAACTCTTTCAACTCACTTGAATAAGAGCACAAGGACTAGCTATTACACACCCATTGCTATGATTCAAATAACATTCAAATTAGCATAAAATCAAGTTTTCTCTACGGAAGGCGGTTTTAAACATACTCCACAGTCAAAGAAGAGGATTAATAGAAGGACCGTAGATAGAGTCCATCACACATTCCCCAGGAGCTGGTATCACTTTTCAGTGTGACACCATATAGGTGAATACCAATTGCTACACTGATATTTCAATACCAGGTTTCCTCACTAGAGAGTAAAACCTGAGTTCCGACGATGCGAAATTGCACTAGGAATTTAATTTTGTGGAGAACACCCAAACTCAAAGGGGCACTCTAGGAACTTTAATGTGTCACATAATCACATGACATGGGCGCTGTGGATTTTTTGCATCATGAAAATCCACCGACTTGAGCCGAGATCAAATTCACGAACTTGGGTATATACAATGCCATCCATTTGGCTATAAATAGAATAATTCCAACAAATATGATAAAAAATTATGGAATGTTATTTAAAAAAGTTACAGAGAGGGAGAGAAAAAGTGCACATAAAAGGCATTTAGCTCATCAAATTGAGTTTTATTTATCTTTATATTTTAAATTAGCAGACATTTAATACCTTTTCTCCAATTGTTAATTGTACTCTATAAGTAATATTTTATGAAAGAAAAGTCCTTTCCAATGAGACGAATGAATTTTTAGAAGATACAAAGTAACAAATTGGAAAAAACAATTTATGTGAAAATTTCTATAAATACATATTAGCAATATATTTTGCATATTTCTTGATGTAATTTTGGGCTATTGTATAATATATGTGTAATGTATTATGGTCTGAGAATATAATGAATATTTATTTTTCTTTCACTATCTTTTTATTTTTTATTTTTCCTCAATTATTTAAAAATTGTTAGACATTTTATGTTCAAAGTTCATTTTCTTACAAATCTTATTTAAGATGTGTACTTTTTTTATCGTGTTAAGTTCAGTACGCTTGATTTCCTTTTCTCAAGCAAAACATTAAAATGTATTTGTTTTATTCCAACATATTTATCTACATATTTGTAATAAAATTATATATTTCTTGTACCATTTCATTTATTTAGCATTGTTAAATGAATTTTTTGAACACAGTAATGTTGTATTTTCAAATCTTCTTTTATTTTATGAGATATTTTATATATATATATAAAGATCTTATGACATAAAATGTTTAAATTTATTTTTCTCTAAAAATATGTACTTTTCAAACTGTGATTGTAAATACGTTTCTAATATCTCAATCATATTGAAATTGAAAATGATCGCATATACGAAAGAAAAAAAATAAATATCATATTGGTAAATGATGAAATACTCAGTACATCAGGTAATCTAGATAATAAGTTCTGCTTAGCAGTATAAAAAAAAAGAAACAATAATGAGCAATTAATTCTTATTAACCAAAGAACTGCAAAGGTCTGACTATTTTTTGCCATAGGTAACACCATGGCTTAGGCATTTATTATAGCGGGATACGGCTTCTTGGAAGTCCCCTTCAAGGAACGATGCCAACTGCTATTACAACTATTGGGCAATAATAGATTTGACCTCGTTTGAGTCCCGGAATCGGTTGCCATCAAGAAACTATAGATACTTGAACATATAGATGAACATTTAATGCCAGATCCAGTCTGTAGGGGGAGTGGTCAAAAACTTTTCATCTCAACTAAATAACTCAGGGCTCCTCTAAGTTGTAATATTTGCGACCCAATATTCAGTCATAATTTTCATCGCACCCCCCTTCCATTATACAAAAGCAATGTATTTAATTCAATGATACAATGTGGCCGCGGTAGCCGAGTGGAGGCTATATTCGAAACGTGGATTGCCGGCGACTGATAGAACCACCGTCAGCCAGGGCAACGATGCGCGTTAAATCTGTCAGAGCTGAAACGTAGTCACTCCGTTGGTGTGGTGTGGTATTGGTGAGGAGAGGGGTGCCAGCTCAGGTCAATCGTCCCATCCGCCGACTATAGTAAAATTACTGGTCGGCCAAAAACCCTCGTAGCCTTCAGTTTCCAGTGTGACGTTAATATTATTCAATCAATCAATGAAGCTGGTATTTTGCAAAAACTACAATACGACTTTTAACACTCTTTAAAGTGACATCAGCGTAATGCCTCTCTCTCGGCAAAGCTTTTATTGTCCGGACGTATACATACGTCCAGTACAATATTTTTATGTTACACTGCTATCCATAAGAAAGTATTCAAGGAATGCAATAAAACCCTGCAGGATTTTGCGAAGGACACATATTTCAGGATTTTCTCTTATTTTATTCTTTTCTTTGCAGTTTTTTAAGAGGATGAGTATTATTGTCAAGATAAGTGTGTTATATATATATAATTTTTGTTTATAATTTTATATATGACTACCCCATTGGGTCATTGGTAAATATTAAAAAGTTGTTCTTAGTATTGTTAAATTAACTATGAAATACATCGTGCTGTACTGATATATTTACAAGTGTATTATAACAGAGTAAATGTGTATTTTATTTTTATAATGCCAGAATGCATTTTGTTTGTTTACTTTCATTGAATTAATTTGTTTAAGTAATCTTTTGTTTTCAACTTTTCAATATGCTCGCTCCCCCCTCTTAGAGTTATCATGATCCCCCAAGGGCACCCACAGTTTGAGAAACGCTGCAGTAATTTCTTCCACTGGCATGCACATTTTCACCTCCTTTACTGAGTTGCTGCATTCTTTTCTGACTATAGAATATTATATCGAGTTAGGTCCCCGCTTACTTTCTAAATTAGTGTGTGAGTTTTACAAACGTTGGTGTTCTTCGCATTGAGAAGTCCAAACACATCTCGCGTGTGGTGGGATACTCGATTATTGAAGGTAGGGAGATTCGATCTCTGAGCACCTTCTCTGTTCCGTAAGCGAGTACTTGAGTGATCACACCAAAACGATAGTCTTCGCTGGATGACTATTACTGGTTTACATAGACATCCACCACCACCACACTACACCCATGCCGGTGACTCTGTGAATAGGTGAACGAACAATACCATATTTGTGGCGAGTGTGTGAGCAGTTGCGTCATTCATGAGTGAGGACGTATTGGGTTGTATTTGTGTGTGTGAACGGCATTATTGTTAGTGTGACAGCCAATTGCGTCAATGTCTGATGGCTTGGTTGCTTTTGTGGTGGATAGATGGCGCCTTGACTGCTGCCCGTGAAGGGTGTGGTTCTTTTGTGCAGCCAGGATCACCAATGAAGGGAGGAAGATTCGATCTGAGCATCTTCTATTCCGTTAGCGAGTACTTTAGTGATCACACCAAAACGATCGTCTTCGTGTGATGAGAATAGTACTGGTTTATATAGATATCACATCACCACACATTTTAATCTCTTTCCAAAAATGCGTCGTACAAATCAGTGATCTAAAATTGTTTTCCTCGCTTGCCAATTATACAACAGAAAACACATGCATGCTTGAAGTAACGAAAATACAAAACGAATTTTACTTTCAGGATTACCTAGTATAGCGTAACTTTTAATACAACCATATAGTTGTTGTATAAAAAGAAATACCTGCATTATAGCAGAGAAGAATTAAAGAAAGGAAATAACACAAAAAAATTTAGCTGTAAAAGCCAATTTCACTTTGTATGTGCTACAGACAGGCATAACTTTATATGGTTATTGTGATTAAAGTATTTGATTAAGTTTTATTTTATTTTAAAACCTTAAGGCATACTTTTTGATTGGATTTATTCAGAAGTTCATTTTAACTATCAATTCCTGTAAGAACTGATTTTGAGAATTTATTAATAAATGAAAAAATGGCTTTATATGCGGTTATCCAATAGTTGTCTTTGCTAATAATCATCGATAAGGCTTGATATAGAGTACACACTTTCTAGTGAAAAGCAAACTTTCGAAGGGTGGTTGTATTGTTCTTCTATTTTATTTTCATTCATCTTATATTGATTTAATCTTTCCTGAAACAAAGCCTTGTATATAATGTACATACGTGAGAAATTTCGTACACAAGAAATCAAGAACTCAAAATAGAAGTTCCATAAAAACATTAGTTCTACGATAAAAGGGAAAAAAGAACGATGAGTACTTTCAGAACAACAGTGATGATGTACTACAGTCTTATATCTGGAGCTTTACGGTTAATGTGAGATCAGGTTTCCCAATCACTCTTCTTTAAGAACAAAGCTATCAATCCTTTCCGATATTTAGGAGTTTTTCACATTTTCTTATTTAGGAGGAAGATAAGGTTAGCTAATTCTCCCCGGAAAGATATCAGGTCTCCAACAGCTTGTAACAAAGAGCGATGGAGTACTTATTTGGTAAATGTAGTTTTCTATGAGACGACTGATAGATTTGAACCGATAGATAAAACGCTTATTCGGAGGAAATTTCCGTAGGACGGGAGATGACTTTTAGTTAACGGTCGCTTGAAAGTAAAGAGTTTTTTCATAAAATAAATTTCCTATAACATATAGATGTATAGATGATGCTTATAGATTCCTACAGTTGAAGAATTAGATTGTATAATACGTAAAAAATTAAAAATCATTAATTAAATTGGGAGATTCGGAAATTTAGTTTGTATGTAAAGAATATAAAAAAGTATAAGAAAAATATGAAAATAATATGGAGAATATGAAATTCAGTTTGTATGTATGAAAAGAATACCTAAAATAATTTTGCATAAAATAGATCATTTTTGAAGAACTGTTAAAATGTTATTTAAATTCAAAATCCTCAAAACAATTAAAAAAAACGTTCGCTTTTCCATGGCGTAATGCACATTCCGAACCCTTGCCCCGGGGGCCCCAAACCCATGACGCCAAGTACGTATCCTTTGTAAGATCCGGTTTGGGACCAAAAACTTGTCTTTGCTGGGGGGCCTTTGTCTCCGTTCACCACTTTCCCCATTATTAAAAAAGATCAAAATGCGGGAACAAAATTAAATCTATAAATATATGCAATATAAAGCTTTGCCTGTTGTAGTATTTTTAATACTATTTCCATATTATATTCTTAGTATGTATAATTACAATTGTCCTTCAGCCAGGCGTCTTGCGATGGGGGGCCGACTTTTCTGGTGAATATTTAAAGTCGCACCTTTTTTAAACGAGGCTTTGGCGAAGGAACACGTGATTTTTAACCATGGTCGGGAGGGTAACCGAGTGGCAACCCCCTACCACACCAAGAAGGACGTTTTGGGACCCCTTTCAGATTTAACGGCACGCTGCCCCCACGGCGGATCTTTTTGGGGATGGGGTCGACATACCGCCATGATCCGGGTACCTTTACCACTGGGCTACTGGCCCAGCCCTGACATGACCCTGTTTGGGGGGATGAGGGGATGAAGGGCAAACCAAGATGTTGGTTCTATGCATGTGTCTTATGATTTGACAGTCTTCGGGAATTTTAAAGTCGAGGGGCCCGGTTTCGCCGTGTAACAGACCCTCTTTTTCCTTTATCCCGACATGTCCCTTCAAATAAAAGGGAAAGGTTTAGGTGGGGGGTTAACAACAGCGAAACCGGCAACATACTTTGGGTTTTTCCCCCTCAACCCTTTTTCAGGGCGGCTCGGATTTAAAAACGTACCCCTGTGGTAGTAGCTTTTCCGTATTTTTCGACGATTGAAATTTAAAGGTTTAGTGCAGGGGGCCCCGACCAAATGTTCGTGGTCATAGGCTAAGAGTCGAAGGCTCCGGGGAGTTGGGATACCTTTTTCGATACCACCAACATACCTGCCAAAAGCTAAAAAGAACTACAGCAGTTTACCTAGCTTTAGCCTTAGCCCTAGGGGGCCCCGGAACCCAGGACGGGCCTTTTTAAAATGGCTCAGTTCTTGTCTTTCACAACCCGCAACCCCATTTTAAAAATCCAATTTGAAAAATAAGGAATGAAAGGTTGAAAAACCTCCCGGGGGGTTTGGGGTCACAAGGGCCCTTTTTTAAAAAAGTAACTCTCATTCCCAGCATATCAAAATGAGCTGGTATCCACTGAAAAAGAATTTTGAAAACTTTTTTTTAAAATTATTTCATTTTTTAAAAATTTTTTGGAAACAGAGGGAAAATTTTAGATAGAGCCTGTAATGCCAATTTAAAGTCAGAAAAGATTACGGCCGTGTTGAACTCAGAGTTTCGTAGTGAAAGTTGCTCGACCGCTACTGCAATAGCTTCGAAGGCAGTAGTAAAGGCAGTAGTAAAAATACCAAGTGATATCAAATTTATATATAACTGAATAATAATATAAGAAAGATAAGAAATATTTTGTATATGAAGAAAAATAAATCCGTGTTTTAGTAAAATTGGATAGACAGATATTAAAATACAAGTATATTAAAAATTTACCTTTACAGATCAATAAAATAAATTTCTATGTATCGTTATTAAGTACTTTATTCTTACGCTTAAAATTAAATAAAAGAAACACATGCAATAAAAATTTTAAAAAAAATGTTTGCCACATTTTTATTTCTTTTTCATTTTAATGTAAAAATTTTACATACCGAAAGGGTTTCATTCGTGTTTTAAGATGGTTTAAATTACAAAAACCCAAATCTAAGAATTTAAAGCATAGAACAGAAAACAGATTATTGAAAGGTTTTGCTACAACAAGCGTTTGAAATTAAGACTAGAAGTTGTCTGACAGACCTCGCAATTAATCATCATGGAATCCCTTGTGTGCTTCAAGATTTCTGGTATGTCACATATCCTCCTAACAGCTACAAATATTCAAGAATGAAGAGTCTGGTGTTCGAAAGGCTTGTTCCTTTAGTGGAAGAGCTCATCACTAATATCTGAAGCTGCCAAACGACTTCTGGTCGTAATCTCGAACACCTGTTGTAGTACAAGCTTTTAATAAAATGTTTTCTGTTCCATTAAGGTATCCGACTAAGTTCGGAACCGTGATTTTAAAAAAGAACATAAATGAATAATTTTCAGGATATTTAGTGTCACTTAGATTAAAATAAATGTATAAAATTGTTTTAAGAGGACACTGACAACAAAAATTACTTAAATACAATATTTCGGCAAAAAATTAACTTAGAATAACCTTTTTGAAACCTTTTTAACCTTTTTCTTTCAATACTATAGGACACATATATGTTTAAGAAAAGTATACACGCGTACTAAAATTTCTTTATCTGCATGGCGAGAATATATGAATCCCTCGTTCTTGCCATAAAATTCATTTGAAGTATCGAGTCTACGTTTTTTTTAAAAGACAAAGCTGTCTAATTTTTTAACTCTTATTTTTACAAAAAAAAAACATGCTTCTCTCTTTGAAAACATTCGAAAGGCAAATTGGAATTCACTATTATAATTTTTCTTTGATACTTATCCGAAAAAATTTGGAGTTGGAAAACTACCATGTGGCGAAGGAATATTTTTGGAAAATAACAAAAAATTACCTTACAGTTCCTAACATCAGCAAAAAAACGGTAAGTGAAAATCTCGAAAAATAAGTATCACACTTTTTTCTAGAACTCTGAAAACAATCTTTGTTAGCCGTTTTTTCACGACTAAGATGGCTTTCAAAAAACATATGAAAAAAACTCAGAAGCAGAAAAGTGTTAAAAGGAAAAAGATTTTATCTTCCAGTTTTTTTTTAATCAAATTGCTGAAGGGGAAAACAGAAAGGAAGTTGTAATGTTGTAAGAAAAAAGAAAAAACTCAATTCAGTCATTAATTGCAAGATTTAAAACTGCTGGTTCTGTTGAGTTTGAAACTATTTCATCACACATATTTCATTTGATCATTAGGGAGTTACGACTTCATTAAACTATAAAGCAATCAATTTATTGTTTATCAAAATGTATAAAAATCGGAGAATAATGCAAAAAATTTAATTGATTGTTATTTAAATTTATTTAGTTCTCTATTTTATCCCTTGTTATTATTCTGACAGACCAAAAATTTGCTGTTTGTTTATATTCAACAAATTAAACAAAAAGATCATACAAAAATATTTGACAAATGTAGATATTTAACTCTAAATATCAGCGTTATACTATAATTATCTCACTTCATCGACCTGTGAAACCCATACATAATAAAATATCTCGGAAAAGTACAATGAGTCAAATATTTTCCTTATATTTGCATATTGTATTCATATTATGACATCTTTGAGGGAAGAATGATTAGATCCTATGAAAATGCAATTCATGAGCTAAATTTTCTGTATTTGCTTGCATTACTTCTATTCTTAGTGCGATTCTAAAAATTAAATTTCTATTTAACCTTTCCAGGGTTAATTTTATTTCTGGATTATGGATAAAAAAATGTCAATTTTTTTATGCTTATTTTCAAACATACGTATAATTTTAAACAAAATTGCACCATTCACATGCAAATTTTCCTAAAAATTAAACTAAGAAAAGATCTATTTAAATAAATGAGTAATTTACCTGTAAAGTTGGCTTTCTGTATGGAAGAAATAATTAGACCTTGGAGTCAATTCGCACTAATTATAAATATAAAGCTTAGAATGCCAAAATTTTGTCTTGAATTACATAATATTATTAGCATCTTTTGCATTTACATAAACGACAATAAAAATATTAATCACAATTTGATCATGTATGATAAATTCGAAAACCTATAACCCATCATAGCAATCTGGACAGTAGAGTCAAGTTTCTCTTTTTACCTTGACTGTCTCTCTTTGAGCAGCAAATAATACACAATCGTGTTGGATTAGTTTTTTTCACTGTTGGGAGGATGTAGTCAACAAGTGTCATTCAGACAAGCGTGAAGGTTGAGCTCAGGACTGTCAGCTGATGGACGTCGTCCTCTTTTTGTAGAAAATTCCACCGAGTGGTACTTTTCAATTATTCGAAACCATACAAAGCCTTCATGAAATAATTAGAAAAAGACCTATTGTGTGTGTGTGTGTGCACAGAGTAAATTTTCATAGTGCCCGAGATGCACTCGGGATGAGCCAGGATGGTACGTTTCGCCTGCCCGTGTTCTATCGGGAAAGTTCTGGAAGGGGTTAATAAGTATGATCAAACTTTGGGGTCTAATTAATAAATTAGGACTCTTGAACTATTACTAAGGACTACCGAGTATCCAGTGGGTGGTTAAAAAAGAGATATTCATATTCTTTTTCTCTCTAGGTCATAGCTTTTTTTTCGCATTCTAATTTGATTCTGTCTATTTATCCATTTAGATTGTGTGAATGTCTTAGTACCGGTAAGCACACACACAGTATGAACATGTCATGATCGGATATAGGTAGAGAAATTAATCTAAAAGAAGCAGGATTTTTCGTTCAAAGTACTACTCTATATTTCAACCGATTCTACGCTGCCATTTGACGCAGAATGGTTGATGAAGAAGAATTTGAACAGAAAAAATTCAAGTACGGCTCAAACAGATCTCGATTCTTCATTTTCTATGGTCTGATATGTATTTCAAACCTCAGGAAGTAAGCGAGTCACTGATAAATGACTCAAAAACAAAATCTAAGCATACGGAGCTCATTGCGCTAAATAATCCATTATATGCACTTAAAAGCATATTATGCATTTATATCACTCTAGTGATTTTAGAGCGTTTGGGAAGGGAATTTTATACAATTGAATATAATTATATTCACACATCTTGTCTTACGTTCAGGAAAGTTGACCTATAAAGATTATCTGACGGCATCTAGGACACAACTGTGAAGCACAAAAATGTCTGTTTCCCATCATATATTAGGCAACTCAGTGTTATGATCTTGGTTTCCTTAACCCGTTCAGGACCATGATCATACACTGCAGGCCAACGTAAATGCAACACCCTGAAGGAAGCATGCAAATAACATGCAATTTACAACATGCATTAGCGGAGGTTAGATATGCAAATGATTAGAATTTCAGCGAGGACACACATCACGCGCGCCTGTGGCGCCACCTCTAAGCGCTATTTAACGCTTTGAGATTTCAACGATTTCAAGTTCGGCAATTGTGTTTTTCTTGTGGTTTTTTCAAAAAACGATCAGTTATGTCTCGTAGAAAACAGCGATCATCTTTTGATCAAGTATCCGAGTTCGAGAGAGGAAGAATAGTGGCCTACCGAGATTGTGGATTACCTTTCAGGAAAATCGGTAGTCGTGTTGGACAAAACCAAAAACTTTAATACGGATATGTGACCGTTGGATGCAGGAGGGTACGACTGACCGACGTGGTCGATCGCATCCATCTCAGTGCACCACTTCACGTGGGGACAGGCAAATTGTGCGCATGGCAGTGACGGATCGCTCAGTCACATCACGAACCATAGCACGGCGCATTAAGTCTGTAACGCATCATTCAGTGTCTGCACTTATCATTCGACGCCGTTTACAGCAGAGTGATCTGTCCGCAACACGTCCATTGCTTGTTCTACCCTTGACGCAGAACCACAGCGCTCCGCCGGTGCGAGTGAAAAAGGTATCGGATGTGGAGAGTTGTCTACTGACCAGTCACGCAAACCCCTCACGCACACGATTGTTGTTTCGAGTCTGGAAACACCTGGGGTGATGCTGAATGGTGTTAGGAGGGCCACTCAGGTGTCACCATTTTCTTTGGCGCTATTGATATCATTCGGCCCCCCTAGTACCCTCGCGGTACTTTAAACAGGCGAGTGCTACATATCCAGGTATTGGACAGTACCATTCCTCATTCAGGCTTGGACCAAGAAAATAAGGATTGGGTGACCACACTGGACGCATTGTCCAAAGGTTCTTCGTCAATCACCAGATTGAATTGCTTCCCTGGCTGGCTCGCTCTACAGATCTTTCACCGATAGAAAACATGTGGCCATGGTTGCTCTATGATTGACCCTCATTACACCTCCAGCAGCCACACCATATCAACTTCGGCAACGTGTGGAAGCTGATTGGTCCGCTGTACCCCAAGAACACATCCAAAGTCTCTTTGAATCAGTGCCGAGGCGTGTGGCAGCGGTGATCTCCAACAATGGCGGCTACTCTGGCTACTGATTCTGGCAGGAACCACACTTCACAGAAGTCTATAAATCTTAATCATTTGATACTTGGTCAACATGTTACCTACAAAATAAATTTTGTTGTGCTATTTCTTGTCTTTCTTGGTGTTGCATTTACGGTGGCCAGCAGTGTATATATGTGATCACGCATTTCTCCCTCCACGGCCCACGGCATCATATATGTGATTGAGCTGTCCCTCCTCGTAGGCCCATGATCATACCGGTGTGATCAGAGTTAGGAACATTTTTATATTATTTTTTACAAGCACTAGATGGCGGTTAAAAACCGCTTTTTTTTTCGAATAATGTTTCATAAAACTTTGAACTTAAATTTGTGCTTTCAGCTTCATTTTTTTTTTTTAATTAGATCCGAGATATTTATGAATATAAACAACTGCACATGTTTATTTTTCGAGAGAATCGCTCATTTAGAGCAGTTCTCCGCAACTTTTTTATTGCTTCGGACCAGTCAACGTTTGATAATTTTACCACGGCCTGCTGAGGGTGGGACACGTTGTTGATTGTTTATATTTTAGATTGTTTTGTGATTTAACAATTTAATTTAGTTACATTTAAATATGCCTTCAGAATAAAATATAGTTACACCAAAAATGAATAAAAGTGATTTAACGTGGAATATAAAGTGATTTCTGTGGAAAGTTGCGCAAATCCGAAAGAAATGCACCACTTTAAATAAAATGGCAATAGTTTAATGTTCTTTAAGCGGCCTGGCACCATTTGATCCACGGACTGGTACCGGTCCGCGGACCCGGGGTTACGGATCACTGACTTAGAGGTTCGTGATCTATTGCTCTATGGAATTTTGTTTATATTTTGAATAAGTTGGTTTAATTTTCTAATATTTTATATTTTCGTATTTAAATGTATGGGATTTCTGTCAACTTTTTTGAAAGTGTACGTAATTTTTTTTTTATTAAAATGAAAATATTTTCTTTAAAATTCGCAATTGTTTTTTTAAATATAGCGAAATTTTTATTCTCCATGTTCAAATATTATCAATGATAGTAAATTGTAAATTTCAGCGTATTTGAACGCATTTAAAACTTTATATGAATTTTAAAAGGAAATTATAGGCTTTGCAGGGAATTTCGACCCGTCCCGTGTTTGCATATCCTCTCCGAACGTCCGGACCTTGGGAAGCGATTCTTTGTCCTTCCTCTAGTTCCTGAAAGAGTTAAAACTACAAAGGGGTCAAACAACTATATCTGAATTAATGTCGTATCTTGGTGTCACAGATGTAAAAATGAATTATTAACCGTTTGAGTATTGGACTGCTCTTTCTAGTATCAACCAGAAATCTGGGAATTGTGAGGGTACTGGACCTTGACGTTACAACGCACATTTTAATTTTTCATTTTGACGCCAAGGCTCATGTTTCGATTCACTTTCAAAAATTTGTGCAATTATTTTTGTTGTTAATTTTTACTTTTTCTTTCTCTTTACTTTGGTTTTAACGAAAGTGATACTAAATGAGACTATTTGCCGGAAACCGATAAATACGACAGTGACTCCGTTACGGATTTATGTATTTGTGATGAAGAAGATGAAGAAATGGAACAAAAATGACAATACACTTATGTAACGCACGTGGAAAAGCTTTTTGTTTCCGAAGGGTATTTCGAGCAAATTCACAAACATTTTTAATTTTAATTTTAGTTGCGCAATGTTTTCAAATTTTTGCAATCCAGACAATTTATAACTTAGTTTTTGATACTTTATTCAATCATAATAAAAGAAAATCTATCTTATAATGCTTCTTGTGCTAGTTACATTTGTTGTAATAAGCCACGTAGCATATGAGATTACCATGGGATCTTGTCTTATACAAGCATGTATCCACAAGTAGTTACATGGTACGCAAAGGGTTATTAAAATCTTTAATGTCAGTGATCAATATGGTACACAGTGATTTACACTATATTGCATTCTAGTTGCACCTGAAGAGGTGAAATCCAAATTACGAATTTCTTACCTTGATGTTTTGTCATTTTACTTAGAATGTACATTTAGAAACATATTGCAAAGCAAGATCAAAATTCTCAAAGAAACTCAAAATACCATTCCAGGTACATTAGATCTTAAGAGAAATTATTTGAAACTTGCTATATGAATTTTTAATATACTTCAAACAGAGTATATTTTGGGTTGATTATGTTTGACTGGAACATATACAATTATTCAAAATTTTATTTTTATATCTGTCATAAAGGCTCATGCACCAGCCAATGAAATTATGTGGACTATTCATTGTTTTTAATCTATTAAATTTTTTGTTCACAGACATTTCACTGTTTTTGGATTGTTATTTTTTGAAGAGTGTTATTTCATAAGGATTGTTTGGTTTTATTTAGTTTTTTGTTCTCATTTGTTATAAAGATCTGCGACCAAAGTTCGCACTTGCCAGTTAAACTCTAATTGATTTATAATTAACAAATTCAGAAGCAGAAAAAAAGTACTTTTGATGCTTGAGAATAACAAAAAAGTCATTTGAAAATAATTTTTTGATAATAAATCCCATACAAGAATGTTACATTGTTTAACATAAACATTTTATTTGCATTATATTGTACTTGTACTTCCTCATTCTTTCATATTGTTTCTATTTATGCTTTTTAATGTTAATGTTATCGAAATTTATCCTAGCTATTCTTATTTACAAAAGAAATTATTGTCATTAAAATGTTTATTAATCAATATTATATTCCACTCACTTGAACACATTTAAAGACATAAAAACTATTTTTTGAACTTATAAAATGTTACAACCATAAAGGTACATTATACTTTTTTATATTTTGAAAATAGCTATTTCTTCTGCATGATTTCATATTGTACGTTAAATCTTTCATGCATCCTGTCTAAATAAGGTTGAAAAAGTTCGAAAAATTGTAATGTGTGACTCTTAAGACATCACATATATCATATTCTCATATGTGTAATCTTCTTTGTAACCTTTAAAGGAAGTTTTTGAATGAAATATTGTAGCATATTGGTAGAGAATATGTTAAAAGTTGGTTGAAGTATTGTCGCATTAAATCAACTTGTGATATTCGTATTATGGTGAAGCATGTATGACGGGCTAAGAATACTAATGGTAACATAAATTTTCTTGTCAGTTTTCGATGCTGTGTCATTTATAGCGATTTAGACTATTTTCAATGTATTTTTTACATGAAATATATGAATTGGAAGCACTTTTCTATTTAATAAAAGGTTTTTCAAAAATAAAATTATCCAATTATTTATAAAAATTGTGTACTTTTATAATAAAATCCTATTTCTAAAATTCTAATTTCAGTATAGAATTCGTATTTCTCTTATCACAGTTATTTCTTTTTATATTATAATCAGAACTGACTTTTAAATTAAAGAAAACACAGATTAAAAATAGAAATAAAATTATTTAATCATTTGATATAATTTCGGATTCATTTTGAATAACTTTTTGAGATCGTTCTAGGTATTAAAATAACCTTTATATTTGCGCTATTATATAATGCCTAAATTAAGAGCATGATCAGGCTGCCTTTTCAATCCATTTATACTTTTAAAAATTTCATCATGATTACAATTATTGGGATCTATATAAATATAAAAATATAATTGTGCAAGAGTAAAAACTTAGCTCTGTGAATTTGGTTACATTAAAAGACATACTTTAATGCCTTTACACCTTATGTATTGGATATAGCATATCCATTGATAGTTTTGTACTTAAATTTCAGTTATTTACAAGCTGTCATTCCGAGTGTATCAAATTTATCAGGGATGGATATCAATTAGCAACATTTACGTCCTTGCGTTACACTCTGTTTGAAAACGAAAAGAAAAAATAGTGCTCAAGCTATGGAATTGATTAATTCGACTAGGTGTGTACTTTGTATAAGTCATTTAACATTAGAAAAGTGGTTTGCATGATTTCTCTCGCGAAGGAAACTTTTGTCTTCAGGACCGTCCACGTCTAAGTGTAGTAAAAGAATTTCGAGACGTTGAACGTAATAACAAGTATGAGTAGTAAGTAATAAATTTTAAGAAAATAAAATTGGTACTAAATATTTATTAACATATAAACACAGTAAAAATGCTTTTCTGCGACAAATTAGAAGTTTTGAGATTATTTTTCAGCAAATGAATCTTATTGCAAATATTAACTTGATATACAAAAAATCTAAAGAGGTTTTAATTTGGTTATAATATATTTTTAGAAAGAAATTAAAGCATTTAAGTACAAAACAAAGAGCCTGGACTAAAAATCATAATCTAAAATTTCCAATAAAACATTGACAACCAGGTATTTTACTGAATATGATATGAAAACTGAGCAAATAATATGTTCTTTCAAAACCAATTAGTTTTTCTTCAATTATAAGAATATACTGTGTCATTATGATAATTAATTAATATATTTTATGTCGAAATATGTGATTGGCTGTCCTAAATTAGATTATTTGAGAACTATTAAGCATCTGATGATGGGAATGATGCATTAAATGATGCTGTGAATTAATGGATCAACTTAAGACTTTTAAATACTGATAATTATTTTTAACATAGATTCATTTTTTAGACTTTCGACAGGTCATGACTGTCTGAAATCAAATCTCTACAGAGTTGGTATCACCGACTCACCGGACTGTACTCTGTGTGACTTTGTACTCGGTGATCGCTGAACATTTGGTCATATACCCTGCACTATAAATAGTCTTAAATACACTGTCGAAAAATATTGGATAGCACATGCACTAATCACATAGGTGCTATTGTAGTGTGGGGCATTCGTAAAATAAATTTTAATATACTTCTTAATGTGTATAATAATATACTTCTTTTTAAACATATTTTCTTCTTTTTCCTAAAATTCGTATTTTTGTCTTTCTACGAAAAAACTTAAAGACTTGTTTATAAGAGTTTTTGAAATTTTTTCTATGCAATATATTTTTTATAAATGTAGTTTCTAGTTATTGTAGATTTTTTTCACTTCATAAAGTTTGTTGTCAACAAGTATAATCCTTAAATTTTACTACACGTACATAATAATTTAAAAATTATATATAAATCCCTTTGCGAAAAAGGATTCATAGCAATATTACTTGTCAAAATAAATTGATACATTTCTACCTAACACTGACATTTACGAAACGTTAATATGTCATTTGAAATTCAAAGAAGGCACAAAGGACCAAATGAAGAAATTATTTGCCACTGCCAGCACTAAAACATTACCATCGAGACCACGCAATGAATATTATATGCATATTAAGGAAAACTATGCAAACAATGACGCTTCTCCAGTACGATCTATTACAAGGTAATGTTCTTGCTGAGTTGAGCTATAACTATCATCTTGCCAAGGAATATGAATGGCCACTCCGGATCTGGGAAGTGAAGTGGTAATTAAACGCCTTTATTGTAAAATGATGATGCGAATTAATGGATTCTAGAAAGACCATTAAGGACTGATGGCCAGTTTTCGAGGAAATGAGCAATCTGGTAGTTTAATAGGTTCATTTACTCTCGGTGACTGAAAGCTTCATGTTAATTAAACTTTTCAAAATGAAGCAAAAGTTGTACATTTCTAATGCTGCTTCGACGTTGAACTGAGAAATATTCGTATTTATGTTTAGGTTATTTATTTAAGAACTCGTTTTATAATAGAAAATACAGCTTAAATCTATGAATTGATTTATGAGTATTCATTTTTTGCGAAACTTAATCTTCGGCTTATTATATTTAGAAAGTTTTATTGAACTTTCATTCTCAAGCAATTACATTTAGGTTTATTAATTACCATAAATGTTTTTCAGATCATCATATCTTTAAATAGTAACACTGATTTAAATCTCTAATTCATAGAATAATTTATTTTTCATGTATTATCTAAATTCTTAGAAAGGGATGCGATTTAAAAAAATTGCATACTTCTTTTACATTAATATTGAAAATACTAAACATTTTTAAAAAACTTAATTTTTTATGAATAAAATTTGTTATACGATGAAACAGAAGGATGTAACGGATTTACAGGGGAAAAAGGACTTTTTAAATGTTAAAATTTTCTAATTTGTAATTCTAAATAACATGAAACATGTATTTGCAATAGTGTGAAATAAATTTCAGTATATACTATATAGTTTGAGGCTAAATTTTGTGGTGAAATATTTTATTAATCGAAAAAGTATTACATGAATAGGGAATACTAATTAGGGAATTCGATAATTATTTATTATCATTTTATCACATATATTTATTTATGATACTTTTATCATATGTGATAATTATTTATGATCATTTTATCACATATGATAATTATTTATGATCATTTCACCACATATGATAATTATTTATGATCATTTTAACACATATGATAATTATGATAATTATTTATGATCATTTTATCACATATGATAATTATTTATGATCATTTCATCACATATGATAATTATGTATGATAATTATTTATGAGCATTTCATCACATATGATAATTATGTATGATAAGTTATTAATGATCAACACGTAGTCTTTATATTACTATTATAAATGATGCATTATATATATGTATACTTTTGAATGATTATTTTCCCTGAATGCATCACACACAACTGGTTTTATAATTAATTATGTGTTTCTTAAAAGATAAAGAAATAAATATAAGCAACAAATTACTATGAATTTAACAGTGATCGTTGAGATTCTACGATTTTCTAACGATACGATGACAAAAATATAATACTTGGATTACATTATAAGTTAATTAAAATACATTATAAGAATTTAAAAATACATAGTTAACATTATAATTTAAAGACACTTGCTATTAGATATCTCAAATAATACTAAGCAAATTCTATTCAGTAGATACGACCTCAAATAAATGCATATGTTTACATGTAATAAACAACATTATAAAATTAAATTTCTTCTTATTTTTCATGTATAGTCATAAATGCTATATTAATATCAGTCAGTCCTAAAAAGTTCTTAAAACAAAAAATATCATGATTTTGAAAAAAATATAGAGATAAAGAGAGAGATGGGTATATGTGCATATCCAATGTGATATTGTTATAAATTACGTATTTTGTCTAAAAGGAATATTTTAATCATATTTGTTTACCTTATTTTTCCTTTTATTTAAATGCATGTGAGGCTTTTATATCTAGAGGACATTTGGAAGTTAAATAATGAAGAAATTTAATTGATATATGTTAGATTTCATTTCATTTTCATATATCGTAACGAGAATTCACTAGTGAAAAATAGTAGTTTTGATGAAATTAAGAAACATTTACTAATTGTTTATAGTCTGGATGTTCAAAAAACTAAATAACGATCTAAAGAAAAACAAATTATGAAATATTTAATAATGTAATTAATTTCAAAAATTCCAAAGTTATTTTATTTGGTTTGCTTGAATAAAGCTTCTTCTCATTTCGATGCATAAGCATATCTCAAAGCACCATCAAAGTCTACAACAAATTTATTGTTTTGTGTGTAATTTTATTCTGAAAACTCGAGTGATTGCTGTTAAACAAGTGAACCAAGATAAATACGTTGTTTTTATTAAAAACTTTCCTGCCTCTTCTTGAGATTGTTTCGAGTGCCATTAAGTTAACTCAACTATTTCAACATGCACTTAATGCCTACGCTTCACATTACCTTTTAAAGTGTATACATTCTGGAAGAAGTCTTTTCATCTCACAAGCATTCTTCTTATCGCACCAGGAAGATTGATGATTCTGTGTTGTCTAGAAGTAAAATTGTTTTGTGCCTATAAACTATTGTTTGCCAAATTACAAAATCGAAAATAAAATAAGGCTTGTGTTGCAACTGTGTGACTACCACGATAAAGCCAATATTTGTAATCAATTTTACCGAATTAAAACCAATTTAGAGGAGGTTTTAGTATTCCTTGTGCTTTATATAGTAACTCAAACAATTTGTTTCGAGATTGTTGAATATTTTGTTTTGTTGTGTAAAATAATTAGCACACATTTACTATAAAAGAGTATGCTGTTTTTTTTTTTTTTTTAAATTTAAATAGTTATTTATTATGAATTTTTCATTGTGTACAACTCTTTAAGGGGTTAATTAACACTTTAAATAAAAAGTAGAATTATTTTTTGTTTTAACATGGGAAAATTTTGTTCAATGAATATCTTAGTAGTTTTTTCTGCATACCTACAATAGAAAAAATTATTTAAATCATAAAAAAGAGAGTTTTATTTCCCTGCATCGTCCATAATTCTTTACAGTATTTACTGCAACTATATATATATATATATATATATATATATACTTTTTTTCCTATAATACTAGTAAGAGCGGACCAACTCCCATTGTACAAATTATACAGCTGTTCATACTCATTGCTCAAATTGTAAAACTGTGATTAAAGCTATTCATTTTTTTGGTTCTTGTTTGAAAAATTTGTCCTTGGCACTCCTCTTTACTTCAATTCATCACTTAAGCTGCATCGTCCAATACTTCATTGATGAAGTCCTCAGATTTTATGAACCTTCAGCTCTTGCAACAAGGAAATTTGAGTATTTAGTTCAGTTGCTTGTTAATAAGTCTTCATATGAGACAATTCCTTTCTTCTCACGCATTGATTCCAGTCCTGGCAATCGTTGAGATATTTTTCTGCGAGACCATTCAGAGATGCACAATCACAAAAGTATTGGCGACATTATATGAAACGAAGTACATGGTTGCCATCTCAGTGAATGCGACACATGCTAAATCAGGGTTGCCAACTTGGCGAGCTATCTTGAACGTTGACATTGTTGCGATTAAAAATTTACGTAATAAATTTATTACTGAACCATGAAGAACTTTTTTATATAGATATAAATGCATTTCTTGAAAAACTTTTTTTATTAGAATTTTATAGCATGGGATATGTATATAGATAATTTTACAGAATCTGGGTTAATTTTGAGTAATATTAATTAGTTAAGAAGAATTAAATTAACAAACAGGGTAAAATTGTCAATGTTAATTTATTTAAATAGGCACATACTGACATCGCGAGTAAGTAAATTGACAACAAGCTTCAACCCAAGGCAATCAAAACAGCTACCTTCTTAACGAAAAAGGTAAAATGGTGTACATTGCAATTGATTTATTAGGGAATTGTAAGATTATTGAAATATTTCACATTCCATTATTAGATTACTGAAAGGATCATTTAAAGACTTCATATTAAAAAGCATAATTGCTTTCAACGCTTCAATGATGATCAATGGTAATCCTTTTTAGGAAGTAGATAATTCATATGATTATCTTTTATGATTATTGAATATGATGTGATTTAATTTTTAAAACAGAAAGCGTAGGCGATTTCAGCTCCTTTCATATTTGCATAAACAATTTCGGAAATAAATCTGAACTTTCTTAAAAAAAGGAGTTGATGAAATACAAAGAAAACTAGTTTAAAAAAGTTAAACAACTTAAAATAATGAATCACACTGTGCAACTGAAGTTTATATGGTTTTAAATCCCTGCAAGGAGTGAAATACTTACTTACTTTTGTTTTAAAATAAAATTTTTTTGCATTGTTGTATCACAAATGAATACAATTTTACTTTTACTGCATATCTTAAGTGCATACGTGTGTGTTTACTAAAATCCAACAAACAAATAACTATGAGGTAGCAGCACTTCTTCAAGTGATCCATAAAATGAAAAGAATTCGAGATCAACTGTTCTTCAATTGATCGAGATAAAATAAATAGAACAAAATAGAATGAGAAAAATAATTAAATGGAACTTTAAATAATTATGCGTTAATAATTTTCCATTGTATCTTTTTCCTTCGTATTATTAAAAGCAATTATACTTATTACAGAGAAATTCCTTGTAAAATTATGTAAATTTTTTTAACTAGTACAGTTTTGTAATTATTACAACGTATACATTAATACCTTTAAACATAATTGTGCTTTTTCAATATTTTTAGCTATATTATAAATACAGAAATAGTAAATACTTTATCATAATGGTTTTTTGTCACTGTTCAGAAATGGGTTTATTTTCTATTAGCATATTAAATACTAATAGAGAAAGAATGCTAAAAATTGTTAATTTTTATTTTAAAGTATATGAGACTACCTTAAAATTGTGAATTTTGCCAAAAATTGACAAATATTTTATGATTTTATTTTATAGGACATCATATTAGCTTTATAAAAGTACCCTTTTTATTATTTTTCATTTACTAGAACAAAAACCCCCAAAATCTTTTATAAAAAAAGATGCACTACTTAAACAAGAGTCATATTTTAAAACGCGTTTTCTCGAAGTGGTGTTTTTTAAAAGTTTAAAAGGGCAGGTTGTTAAAGTTTTGAAATTTAAATTTAAAGAAATTTTTTGTGTGTTTGTTAATAGTAGAAGTTTTTAATCTTCAGATTTCAATCACTGTTTTTTAAATTACCCAAAATTTAAATTTCCCCTTATGCAATATAATCACTTTTTTTAAACAATTTTAAAAATTTAAAAACTAAGATAAAGTGCTCTAGTTTTTGTAAAATTTAAAAAATCTCTTACCTGAAGGCATTTCAAAATGAATAGCAAAACAATACATCAAAGGTACTGAAATTTGTTCTAATCTTTTTGTACAAAAAGGGTATTTTGTAATTTTTAAATTTTTTTCCCTTTTATTTAAAAATAAAATTTTTTCTCTTCTTAATTTTAGCAGATTTTTTTTAAAATATACCCAAAAAAATCTAAAAACAAAAAATCCTCAAAAATTTGTCGAAGTAGTCGGATACCTTTAAAAAAATGGGAAAAAAGAGAATTTTTTAACCTATATTGAAATATAAATATATATTTCCCTGATCACAATAATTCATTTTACACAAAATATTTCAATTGCGTGGTACTTTGAATACTTTTTTTTTAACTCAGATCATCATGTGAACTGATATTTAATGCTTAAAAATAGATTATAACCATGATATTTTCTAAGAGGCTAGTTTTTTAGATGAGTATTTAAAAGTTATATCACAAGATAATTCCTTCTTTAAAACTTTCAAACGGTACACACCTAGAAAATAAATGTTATTTGATAAAAGTAAGTTCAACGCTACCAATTTAAGTAATTTCCTGCTCGTTATATGAAATAATGGAAGGGCGTGTAATAGGTGTTGGCGATATTGCGAACTATTATTTTGAAATTATCTCGAAATTTAAAAGAGAAAATAGCAGTAATATATAAATGATAGTGGTTTGTGGAATTATATATCAATGACATAATTACACTTAAAAATTCGTTCTCAATTACAATTCATTTATAAGTCATGCATGTAATGCTAATGGAAAAAATTATGCTTCAAAATTAAGATCAATTTTCTGTATGCGTATGCGCATGCTTGTGCTATGGTCATATAAATGTTCTCGAAAATTTTATGCATTGCAAATAAATTTCTGTATTATATTTCATATATGAATTGAAGAGTCAGTCAAATGGAGAAAGTATATGTTCAAAGATATCAATGAATAAAAAAATTTCATATTTTCTGACTTTGAAATAATTACATATGGAATAAACATATTCGAAAAGTGAATGAACAGAAAATCTAAAATTTTAGCATTGTATTATTAACTGAACAATTATTACAATAAAAAAAAACTGTTAAAATATAACTATATGATACAATCATTTAATAAGTAACAGATGATTCGCATTTTAAATGAACGTAAGGTCTAAAAAACCTTTAAAAAATCCTGCAACCAAAAAATTTTTTTCTCCTTTTATTACTAAAACATTTTAAGTTTTTCGCTCAATATTTGTGTGTGCTAAGCGTTAAAATATACTTCTAAATTTTTATATACTTTAGTTAAATATGACAATATTTAATTTACATAACTGTATTGAAGTAATATATAGTTACAAAAATATTTATATTCATGGATATATAATGATCAAGAATTGCTGAATTTTACATGCAGGATCAGTTATAATAGGTAGAGAGAGAGAGAAGAGAGAGATAGAGTATAGAGGTTTGAAGGTAAAATTGAATGGAAATAAAAATTCAAACATATACACAATTAACATTAAAAATGTATAATATATTTTAAAATAAAGAAACCTCATAGCAAAAAATTGTTCTTATCTGCTAAAATAAACCACAGGTTTCTAAAAAATATGGTTTGGAAAATTTTTAGTGTTTTTCGAAAGTATTGTCCGTTTAATAAATTCGCCATTTATGAATTATGAATTACTAATAATTAGGTGCATTTTGATAATTATGTCATTCTAATAATTTTGCCAATTTAATAGACATATATTAATAAAAATATGTCTTTCTAATAATTTCTAATACATACATAAGTCTCTTTCGTATGTCTTTGTAAATAAAAACTTTACGTACATTGTTATTTTAATTTACATGTACTTCAAAATATAACTTTACATGAGGCAGAGGTTCTTAAACTGTGGTCCGTGGACCCCTAGGGGTCTCAAGCGCCATTTTGGAGGGGAGGGAGGTCCACGAAGATCTTTCATTTAATGTTAAGATTTTCCTCTTTGACAGACTCTAAAAGGCTTCGTGGAAAAATGAAATATGTACTATCCTGAATTAGATCACTAAATTGCGTCAATGAAAAAACACTACTGAACATGCATTTCGATCAAGAATATCAATTCAGTTTCTTTATTGTTTACGACCATACTTTAATGCTTTCTTAAAGGGAAAAAAGAATGTCTAAGGAATATTGAGGAACTTAAAGTCCCTTAGCCATGTGTTGGGAAACAAGGAGGGGTGCTGCAAATCATGTGGTCCGCAACGTCAGGCTAATATATCAAGGGGGTACACGGCAATCGACAGTTTAACAACCGCTATATAAGAAATATATTCGCAGAAATTTAGATTTATATATATATATATATATATATATATATATATATATATATATATATATATATATATTATATAAAGTAAAAACTCATTGTGAGTTCAAAATATGGGTATATATTTTCAATATACCTATTTTTTTCTCAGTAAAACAAAATCAATGCAAATCTCGGAATGGAAGGATATTATTTTTAAAAGTATTGGTGTGGATCCTTTAAAATTGTTCTTACAAAAGAACCTTTATTGCAGTTTTTTCCATCATTTTCAGTGTATTCTATGCATTATCTCTATGAATATTTTCCGATTTTTAAAATTTATTACTAAAAATAGCAAATTCTGAATAACTTTTGATGAGGGGGAAAAACATGCAGAACTTCATGAAACTATTTTGTAATAAATTACAGTTGCAGGCAACGATGATGAACACTTTTCGGTTTTTTCTGGTTTTAATTTAACAAAATGACTGCCTAACCAAAACATCAAAGCACAAGAAATAAATAATTACATATAGTTAAAATAAAACTGCAACCGATAGCAAGGTACTCCATCTCTTGGTGATTCAATAGATCAATTAGCGTTACGTGTAGGATTTGTTACATAGAACGTTTATAGGCAACCTCTCTGGTTTTGTTGATGTCCCGGTGAAGAGTCAGTTTATTTTTGACGTTCTTTGTTATAAAAAGACGCATGTGATGTGTCATTTTTCACATGAGATCGTATTATTCTCTTTGTGATCAAACGTAATAAGTTCCTTCAAATTTATTTTTGATATCGCTTTACTACCTAGGATTTATTGCAGATTATGTTATTCACTGGAAAATGATGGCCTTGACAGCATGTCAACTACACCCAACTCAAGGTAGATACGTTCTTCAGAAGACCGTGCAAAAAAAATTTGCGTAAAAAATGTTCGCCCCATATGGTAAGTTTGGTGATATGTTCCACAATTTTCAAAAATGTGTAAGATGAAAAGTCCCTAAATATTTTTTCCAAAACCGTACCACAACAAAGTAATAATAAAATCAATGTTAGATATAAATCAATTAGACGTAAAATATTAAAATTAAATTAAATATTAGTGTTCAGTAAAAACTCATTCTATAAGTATATACAACATACAGAAATTCAAATTGAAATTAGGAATAAAACTACTAACTATAACAACTCTTCATCTCTACTTGGTAACAAGCGTGCATGTTTAGTATGAACTGGATCAAAAATGCTATCATCAGTAGATGTGCTACATATGTTTAGCACAAATGTCGGCTTCGATTCAAATAAAGAATTTCGTTCATTATTAACGGCCTCAGTAGGTTTTTTTGTTGTTCTTGTTGTTACAGTCTGGTATTAGTAACTCTTTTTTATGGTTAATACACAAATAAATATTTACTGGGACGTTAACACATGTTTTACTATTTTAATATGAAAGGTTGTCAGGTACGACGGTTTATTGGTAGTTAAACGTTTGTTAATAACCGTTTTAAAGAAGAAAAGAAAATTCAATAAAATATTTCTATAACACTAAAATATAATATATCATTATATATACAATCATAATAAAACAAAAATTCGCAGTTATGAACTAAGCAGGAATTCAAATAAATAATTCTAAATATATACATGATTTTTTTTTACATTTATGAAAACATAAATATATTAATGGAACAATTCTTTGCATCCTTTCACTGAGTAAAGAATTTATCATTTATGAGTCTCGTGAAATTCGTAATATTACATGTAATCACTTTTCCTCATCTTCCTTTTCCGTCCACAGTTTCACAATTAGAAAAACCACAATTCTTTTTGATATTTGGTTGCTATTTTTGACACAGTTACTCGTGCTACACTCATTATTTCAGCTGTTTTAACACTTTCCGACCTTATTAAAAAAGTATTTAAAGGGTATCCGACTGAGTTTGAACTGTGATTTTAAAAAATAAAATTTTTAAAGGGCACTTTGATTAAAATACATTATAAAATTATTTTGGAAATTTTGACAAAATAATTTTTTAATCAATATTTGAAAAAAATTGACATAATAACCTTTTTTTAAAAAAGCTCCCTTTGTGAAAAAATAAAAATTTTTGTTATAGCTCAGACCTCTGTAAAAGGCTAACTACATTTTTAAAAAAATTTATTTTATTTCGAGTTTTACTAATTGAAATAATTATCGGCGTTTTTTTTTTTTTTCCCTTGTTGTTAAAAATATGAATAATTAACTTCTAAGTTATATGTTTTAAAAAATTTTGTTGAGTCTGTATAAATCTGTGCTTTTACAGGCAAAAAAAAATGAAGATTTTCAAAAAAGGAAAATATTTTTGAAAAAAGGGTATTCTATGTTCATTTTTTTTCAAAATATTGATTTAAATAATTTTTTTTGTAATACTATTCTTAAGACAATTTTTATGCATTTTTTAATCTAAGTGACACTAAATATCATAAATATTATCCAATTATACGCTTTTGGAAAATCACGGTTCCGAACGTAGCCAGATACCTTAAACGATCATTTTTTTCTCTGTGATACATATATATATGTGTGTGTGTGTGTGTGTATTAAATCCAGAAATCATAAAAACAACAGTAAAAATATGTGAATGGGTAAAAACGCAAATCAAAAACTCACCGTCAACTCTTAACTCTTCAGAACACATGACTCAGATACCTTTTTTTTTCAAAATCCAACAAATCAGTTTTGTTGTCCCTCTTTCAAAACAGTTGAAGGCTTTCTTTATTAGGTTGTAAGAGGCCCGCGCCTCTCTCGCGAGACCCTAGATGTGTGGGGGGAGGGAAGAAACACTCGACATGATTCAACTAATCCAGTGTTTTCGGGGGGGGGCGACTCTGGGGGCGCGAGCATATCAAAAAATAAAAGTTTAAAAAAATTAATTTACGGTGTAATGAAGTAAGAAAATACTTTCTGACACAAAAAAAAATACACATATACACGGGGATAGAATTTATTGGGTATTCATTAAACATAAAAGCTTTCATTTCAATACATTCATTAGCTATCTGATCAATAAATAAATAAAAACATCACATTTTTTGTTTGATTTGCTAATCCACTATTTCAGAGGAAAGAAAAAAACCCAGACCCAGAAAAAACATTCTAGGAAGAAAAAAAATTATTTTTTTTGACCTTGGGAACTTATTGGAAATCGTTAGTTCTTTCCCCTTTTTATTTTCCTTTTTTTTTCATTTGGGAAGTTGTAAAAAAGCCCCTTATAAAAAGGAGTTATATGAATTTCAAAAGGGAAAAAAATCCCCTTTGAATGATTTTTTTTGGCCAATATTTTTTTTTATGATATTCGGGAAACATGTAAGACATGATAAAAAACGTTTTATATAATTCTTTTTTTAGAACTTAACATTCATAGTTTTACATTGATTAAACTTTTAAACCCCAAAAAGCGTTCGCACGGGATACAAACTAAAAAAGATTTGAACAAAATTGAGTTTTGCTTGCAGATATCATTCCTGTAACGTTCGTAAAAAAGTTTGTGTGATTTGTGCCCCTTTATTAAGGTGGGCCCCTTTAAGAAACATTTTAATTGGTTAAATTTGGATTTTTCTCAAATTATCAATGAAGAAAGGAAAAAAGTATATTTCTTTTTGTTAAATTATTTTTCATTGAATTGGGGGGTTTTTTATTGTGTAAAAAAAATAATTGTAAAATTTTCGGTGACCCCCTTCCCCCCCGCGCGACTATTACCTTTAAAGTATCGAATGGGGGTTCGCTTCCGGGTTAAAACATTTTTTGAAGTTTTCCCGTTTTAAATATTAATAACACAATTATTTTTTATGGGAATTTTACATTTTTTTTCATTTTTTAAAATTTTAAATAATAAATGCTAATTTGTGTGGGATTACAATTACACAAAAGTTCGCTTAAATCTATTTATAATATGAGCATTCATTTAAGAAAATCATTTTACATTTTTGTATTCATTGCCCTGCTTTTGGGTTTTACTCCCCTTTTTAAAATTTCCCCACAAGTGCCGACTGGGTGGCGTAGGGTTTGTCGCTGGCCATCTGCCCCTTAAGGTTGGGGGTTTCGACCCCAGCCCCGTTGGTGGATTTTCATGATGCAAAAAAATCGAAAAAGCGGTCAGGAACGGCCATGTGGGGCGATTATTCGGCATGTAAGAAAATCCTTGAAGTGCCCGTTTCGGGCTCCAAAATTTTTTAAAAAAAAATTTTTAAGTTAAACCTTCTGTATCGTCGGGAGCTCAGGAAAACCTTCCTTGAGGAGGAAACGGGACATGAAAATTACTTGCGGCAATTGGTATCGCCTATTATACGGTGCCGCACTGAAAAAGAGAAAACCAGCCCCCTGGGGAAAAACGGGGTCTGCAAAGGTAAAATACCAACATTTGAATTACACGTTTTGCGCAGATGTCTTTTGCCCAGACTCACGCAGACTTTCCCGGAGAAGGGCTAATTGAAACCCGGGATATGATAAGAGAGCAACATGATTGGGACTATTTTTCTAATGACATTTAAACTTTTAGAAATGGAAGTTTAAGAAATAAATTTTTAAATAAATATCTTTTTTGGGAATCTTTTCCAATTTTAAAAAATTATAGATACGATAAATAACATGATAATCATTGTATTATTTAAAAAAGTTTTTTTGTTTAAAATATATATTACTTAAAAAAAGTAATTTTTTAAAAATATATTTTAATTTAAAAAGTAAAAAAATATAAAATTTAGTACTTGTTAATTTGTAGGGTTTTATGATTAAGATCGTATGGTAGCTTTAACGACAAAGGGCATTATTATTATATAAGGGGCGTTTTAAAAGGATTAAAAATTTGGGTCGGGGTGAAAGTTTGAGAAGCACTGCATTAGAGCAGTGTTTCTCAAACTGTGGGGCGCGCTAACCTCGTGGAGCGTGATACTCCTACAAGAGGGGCGCGAGCCTATTAAAAAGTCAAAAACAAAAGATTTTTTTTAAAAAAAAATTATAAATTTATTGAAAAAAAAAACAAAAAAAACATTCTTGGGCATAATAAAAAAATAAAGTATACATTTGCACTGACATAATAAACTTGTAAAATATATCAGTAATCCCGCTTTTTTTATAATTAATTTTTAAAAATACTTAAGTTAAGAAACAAAATTAACAATTACCAGTGACCCAATGGGTTGTCGTAAATAAAATTATTACAAAAAATTTAACCCCCATCTTGATAATTACTTAAATGCCGGTTAAATATTACACGATGCGCCCCCCCAATGCCAACCTTTTAAAATGTAAGCGAGCGTATTTTTATTGGGGGTTATTGAAAAAAAATAATATATATGTAAATCTTTTGAAAAAAAATAATTCCGTCACAAACACTGTTAGGGGCCTTTTTTATAACATTCTAAAGCCTTTGGGAAAAATTTTTTGGGTAGCAGTGCATGAATCGTATTTCGGAAAGACGTATATATAGTCCGGGACATTTAATGCATTGGCTGAGTGGGGACGTTTTATACGCCGATGTCACTTAAGAGGTTAAAGTCGTATTGTAGTTTTTTCGTCAAAAAATAGTATTATTGAATTCAATGCATTGTTATTGTATGGAGGGGGGGGCGAATTAAAATTATGACTGAATAGGGCCCCCAAATTTTAAAATTTGGGGAAACACTGAACTAATCATTTATTTCCCCACCAAGAACAGACAAAAATTTCAACCAAAAAAAGAATGTCTCAATGAAAACCGTGAAAAATGGAAAAAGGCAAAAAAACTTTCCCCCGGGTTAGTGACTAAAAAATTTTTATCCCTATTTTAATTAAGGATATAACCTTTTTATCAAATTTAATCTTTAAACTTAATTCAATCTTAGTGAACAATCATCCTTTTAAAATTTCCTTTTTAATAAAAAATCATAGCTCTTTTAATTGAATATAATACATTAGGGGGAACAATTCACCTTTTCTCGAAAATTGTTTTTCAAACTATAAAACCTCGCCTATTTATAGTAAGTTAATTTACATATCACGATTCTCTTCTTCCGAAGGGTTTGTTGTGAATAACGTAAATTGATATCCCAAAGATTTTCCAAGAGGATTAATTAGAAGATCGCGTATAGATCCGTCACAAGTTTATAAATCTAATTTATTGCAACTCTACAAACTATACAACAAATGTGTAGTTTGTATCCTCTTACAAACAATTTTACATACAAAAAAAATTTATTCAATTATATATTAAAAGCACCATCTATCTGTCGATGATTTCTTTCTTGGAGGATTTAGATACGATACGATATTCTTTTCAATAAACATATCAGACTATTTTTCGCTGTGTATATCGTTCATATGTAAACATTAAATTCTCTAATAAAATTACGTTTTATTTCTTTTCTAATTTGTTTTTTTAATCAATCAAAATTCGCATATACTCGAATTTTTCTTATTTTATTAAGTTTACTAAAGCAAAATCTAGAGAAATAAATTTAGAAATTTAATAATAATAATAATAATAATAATAATAATAATAAAGCGGTATATTTACAATTAGCTTAAAATTTTTATGCTGAAAAAAAATTCTGAGCATTTTTTTCATGCTGTTTACACAACATGTGCCACTAATGGTTTTAGAAAAAAATTTTATTTATTTTTATATTTTTATTAATTCATTTTAAATTTTAAATAATTTTTATCAAAAAATTAACTGAATGGAGATATGGATGAAAGAGAGGTGGAGTGAGAAAGGAACTTTTTTTTGTTTTGCAATTTTTAATTAAGTTTTATGAATGTATTACTGAAATCATAAGAATCGATTTTGTATCATTTTATTTCTCAGTTTCGTTTCAGTGTACCAGAATGAAAATATAATCATGATATGCTATTGATTTTTTAAATCTAAAAAATTTACTTGATTTTAAAGGAACTCTTACACATATAAAATCTTTCAAAGAATGCCCTTTTTAAAAGTAGTAACGAAGTTTTACGAACATCACATGTTTTTCCATTTCCAATAAATTTTTTTAGGAAAATACTTTTAAGAAACGCTTCAGTAAATTATAAGCCATTGTATTCTTGATAAAAAAATAATATTCAAAATAATCTCATTAAGTTAGATACATTTACTTTGATTCAATTTCTTTTTATACAAATGAATCATAAAATATCTCATAATAATATAAATTACATTTTTCCCCCGTAATGATCGAAATGAAAGGTTTCGAACTATACACCCTGTTAGAAAGATTCCAAAAATATGTTCTTTTAGGGAGCAATGTCTCCATGCAACATTCTTAAAATAATATAAGAATTATGTTTTATAAGACAAAAAAAAATATCTTAACAACCATATAAAAAGGAACAATGTAGTTTTGTCCTATCACAAACCATATCTAACCATATTTTTACAACATATCATTTCAACAAAAAAAATCGAACAACTGACTGAAAAATATACGTAGCAATACCTTATATAGCAGCACTTTAATATCTAAACAAGTAATATAAAAAAAAATTAAGTCAATTCCTACTTAGATCAACAAAGAAAAATTTTATTATTGCTAATTTTATTAAATAGTTACAATTAATATAAATATGTATATACATATGACAGAATCACAACATTAAGTGGTCATTAATTTTTATCAATTATCATTAATGTATCGCATTGTCATCCAAAACAATCATGTATATAAATTTTATTTCAACTGAATACGTTAACACGTGAGAAAAAAAACCTTTTAAAGTTTTGACACAAGTCAACAAAAGGGTCACTAAGTCGCCAGAAATGATACCAACGTAGTTGTGTATTTGTAATTCTTTAAATAATTAGTTTTAATCAATTAATTTTTATTAATTATTTTTATATTATTGTACTGTCATCCAAAATAAACCTGTATATAAAATTTCAGCTCAAATGAGTGCTTTAAAATGTATTTTATAAACGATTGAAAATTCCACCCAGATAAACAAATAAATATATAAATAAATATAGAGAGATTGTGAGATCTAATAGTAGGAATTGAAAAAGAAAAAAAATGAAATATTTTAAATCTCTTAAAAAGTTTAATAAAATAATATGAAGAAGCTTGTTTACGAATTAATTTCTAATAAAAAAGAATTATGTTTTTTGGACGCTAAAAAAAATCTTTAACAAAAGAATATTAAAATGTTATTTTTGTCATTGAGAAAACAATTCCTTATAAATTTTAAAAGAACATGTTTTTACGGAATGTCTTAAAAATAATTTCGAATTCGAATAATAACTTCCAATGCATAAAATAAATAATAGTAATACCTCAAAATCATTAAAAAATATCTCTGATGTTTTCAAATACCCCAAATAATTAGATATATGAAAATAGATAAAACTTCAGAGAACACAATGATCTAAATGTTCGTAGAATATGTCTACGACTACAAACTTACAATTATTATAATATAGAAAGACTTTGCATTGAATATCATGCGCATGTTATGGACAATAATGCACAAACAATGATGATTCTCTGAATGCAGTAGATTTCAACATAGTCAATTATAGGTAATATTCTTGCCAAAATGTAGGAAAGCTATTATTTTGTGCATGAATATGACCATACCAGATTGGGTAATTGAAGTGGTAATTAAACGCCTATATTGTAAAATGAGGATGTGCAAATTAATGGATTCTTGTAAGACTATTAAAGGCTGATTACCAATTTTCCAGAAAATGAGCAGTCTGGCAATTTAATGGATTCATTGGGCTGGCGCTATATTGATCGATTCATTTCTGTGAAGATTTTAATGGTTATGTACAAGTTGGACATTGTATTTCTCTCAGGTTTAGGGCATATGTAACAAGGATATTAATAAGTGAAACTTGTAAAATATCTTACATGTTTTATAACATTTTAAGCTATTTCTTTTATAAATATAAGAATTTTCAGTTAAAGCTCTTTTGGCTTTGTTTTTAAATAACACTAAAGATTAATATAATTAAAGAATAATAGAACAATTTTTTAGCGCTGAGATTACCGTTTACCCTTGAACGAATATAAACAGTTATAAAATCATTTAGTTATTATGAAGAAATATTTTTAAATGTAGTTTATACTTATTAATGACTTATTTTAATATTTTAATTATAATATATTTTACTTCTAAAAACAATAAAACATTTTCTTACAAGACATTTAATACATTTTTAAAGAGGAAAAAATTTTATTTATATATAAGTGATCCATTTTTCATCCATTTCCTTTTTTATTAATTTTTTTTTAATTTGTTACGTTTTTCAAATTTAATATTTCAAAAGTAGAAGTAATAATATATATATATATATGTATACATTGAGCTGTATTTCTAATATAGCTATAATTGAGCTATATTTCTTTATAGAGAAATTAAAAGACCCATAGAAAATTTAGAAAAACTCTCTGTGATAGTCTATGTGGATAAAGTCCCAGGGGAAATTATGCAATAATATGTAAATATTACTATAAGAAGTTTATAAATTATCATATAAAAGTAATAATGCATATGAAGTAAAAAAATTTAGTATGAAAGAAATTAACAACAGACTTTTGCATTTTGTAAGCAATTAGATATTTCTTGCAATAAGATTAAATATCCCCATATATTTTAGACTCCTAAATTTCATAAAAATCCAGTCAAATTCCGCAGTGTAACTAATGGGTTCAATACTTATGTATCCAAATCGGGAAGAAGTGTTAACTTTCTAATATAAGTTTTTGCTTTTATATATAATTGCGTGATGCCATTTAGCTCAGCAGCATACAGATTGATATTTAGGGCGTGGAATTTTATTATAAACTGAACTTTCTCATAATGCCTTCCATTTCCTGTAAATGAGTATTTAAAATTAATTTTCTAAAAATAATTTAGTTACCGTACTTTTAGGGATACACCCATTGAAAACAAAAGTGATCTTGTAAATTGATCTAGTAATATGAAAAAAGGAGGGGCTTGTTTTAGGTGGAGTTCCCTTTGAAAGCCCTTTTTCGAAATTATTTCTAAGTGTTTAGAAAGAGATATTAAAGTTTCTTAAAACTGAGTTACTTTTATGTATGGTAAATAGTATTGTAGATAGAACAATTTTGTTCTAAATGCGACTTATAAAATGTCGTAAGTTTGTATATTCTAAAGTTCTAGTAAAATGATTCAATGAATAATGTTAACAATAATATGTTACTTATTTTTTCGTTTTTAATGCATTAAAAGTAATGTTTGGCATTTTTCTAAAATTAATGTATTTACGTAAAATCAAAAAAAGAAAAAAAGTTGTCTAAAAGTTGTAGTGATTACACACACACTATCCATAAAATGGTTCTTCGAATATTCAAATTCTTCTTTAAAATTAGCAGCACTAAAAACTCATAAATTATATGTATTTTTTTAAAAAAAGAAATAGTTATTTGTAGCAATTAGCTGTAATTAACAAAAATCAGAAATACATGTATATATTCTAAAGATGTGACAAAACACAATTTAAATAAAAGTAAATAGAAGTGAAATCCATCTTAGCAATGGAGAGAAAATATAGTGCCTAGTTACACCAGCAACTTATTATATTTCTTATTAAAATATAAAATATATTACGCTAAGTTAGCGATAATTTAAGATATGCATTAAAATAGGATGCAGCCGTTATTGAAAATAACAAAACATATCCATGGTAATATTGGATATAATGGAAAGTTCTGTCATTTTTGATTACATACACTTTTATGCATTACGATCCTTAGCAAGAATTTTGATCCAACTGAAACTAGTTTAAACAAGTAGATTAGTATACCATTGAGGATAAATGCACATTTTTTGGGATTTTAGGTTTTTTTAACTTGTAAAACTGTCAACATGAGGGAAGAAAAAATGCACTTAAGCTATTGTAGGATATTCTAAAATGGGAATAATACGATGGAGGAAAAAAAAAACCCTTGTCTGACGTGTTTGGAGAGGAAGCAGTAACAGCTCGAACATGCCAAAGATGACGAGAAATTTCGCTTAGGCAATCTTTCTTTGAAAGATGTACCCAGATCAGGAAGGTCATCAGATATCAGTGACGAAGTGCTACATAAAGTATATATATAATTGGCCTATTCATTATGTAAACGTGCTATATTTAAATGTATTCAAACTCTGCGATTTTTCTTTTATCGTGAAATATTTCTTATAGAATATCTAGCTCGAGTTCCGATTTCATTTTGAGTAAAATTAAATATTTCTATTATTAAACATCTTTCTGAAGCAACTAAAACTAAAATTGAATAGTTATAAGCGTTTTGAATCTGCTTTCTCAAAAATCGTACAGTTTTCAAATTCAATTGTAGCTGGTTCTCTACACGTTTTCAACTAACCTCTAGACCAGTGTTTCCCAAACTTTTGACATATGCGTACCTATTCTATAATTTTTATAATGTTGAGTGTCCTTCGTCAAAAAAAATTGATGTAATACCGTAACTATCGGAATACATTTATATATTTATTTTGTGACCTATACAAAATAATAAGAAAAGAGATAAAATTGTCCATTATAAAATATAAATAAAAGTTATATTATAAATAAAATTTATTTGGTTTAATGAGAAGGAGGACATTTTTGTGGTACGATTAAAGACCAACAAAATTTAGTTCCTTGATTGTTAATTTTATTCTAAGATGTGGTTCCACGTATGTTCCTTTTTTTCTGCTTAATGTTTACAAATGCTGAAAAAGTAACTTAATATAAATATGAAGTTGGAAAAGGTAAGATATATTGTATTTTAGAATTTTTTCTGTTAAAACCGGATACACATGCTGCATTTGTAACCAGAATGATGTTAAAGTACTTATTTTTCAAGAATCCGTCTGAACCCGATTTTAACAAATGCCTTTCTTTCGCATGCGACATTCTTCTGACATATATATCATGTTAATGTTACACAAATTTCTTATACTTTCAAAATATTGCTTTAAATCAGGGAAATAGAATTTCAAGCCCACTTACAAATTCTCCAAATGCTGCCTTATGCATTTCAGAGTATCAACATCAATTTTAGTAGTTGAACTTGTAATAAACGAATTTAATTTTTTTACTAACTCTATTTTGCCATAAATTTAGTTTTACGAAGGGAGCTTTCACTTTATCTTGAACGTTGAAGCAATGAAATTTCTTTGCCTTGTTATGATAACTTGAGGCAATTTTAAGGTATTCGATTACGTTCGGAACCGTGTTTTTAAAAAAGCGCATAAATAGATAATTTTCATGATATTTAATGTCAGATTAGAATACATGTATAAATATATTTTGAAAAAATTATTTAAATACAATATTTCGGCAAAAAATTAACTTAGAATAAACTTTTTTCAAAATGCTCTCCTTTTGGGAAAAATGCTTCTATTATTACAATATTTTGCCTGTATACATCTCAGACCTCTGTACAGAGGCTCAACTACGAATTTTGAAAAATTCACATTATTTTCCGAGTTACATCCCATTGAAATAATTATCAGCATTTTTTTCTTGAAATTTCTCCCCTCTGTTGTCGTAAAACATGGATAAACCCACTTCTAAGCTATATATTTCAAAAATTCTAGTTGAGCCTCTGTACAGAGGTCGGTGCTATAGACAGGCAAACTATTATTATAATAGAAGCATTTAGCACAAAAGGAGAACATTTTGAAAATGGGTCATTCTTTCATTTTTTGTCAAAATATTGTACTTAATTTTTTTTATTGTAATACTATTCTTAAAACAATTTTATTTAAATTTTCTAATCTAAGTGACACTAAATACCATAAATATTATCCATTTACACGCTTTTGCAAAATCACGGTTCCGAACGTAGTCGGATACCTTAAGCAGACATTAAAACAATTGATATAAGAAAAATCGCACAAAAGATACAGAAATACTCAGGCTCCTGTAGAAGCCACTAACTAATGACAAAATAAGTTGTCTCTGTACCGAAGTGTGGTATATTTTCACCGTGTCACTCCGAACCATCTCACGCTTCCCAAGATTGTCTTGGCTTGACTCATGAGAATATAAAATTAGGCGAGCTTAGAACGGTGGAGTGCATATCTCTACCTAACTCTAATGCAACGCGTATCCCCCCTAAACTCTTCCCATGTCCCTGGAGCTACACGTACCACACTTTGGGAGACATTGCTCTAGGGAAATCTATTTTATGAACTGTTTGATTTAAGTACCTCCCCTTTTAAGGAAATCATAATATATGAAGATTAGGATTGCCATTTTAAGAGATGTGAAATGAAGACATAGAGGATATTGAGATTGTAAAAGTAAAGAAAAGCTTCTGAGGATTTAAATGCAAAGATCTTTACTCATTGGGATTAGAATTATATAACCCGTGCAGTTTCATGTAACTGGCATTTGATCTTATTACAGATGTGAAGCTGTAATTTATATCTTCCAGAAGCAGTTATGAAGTCCATTGGCTGACGACTGGCAGCGTTTCGTGCGTCCACACCGCGGGTCCGGGTTTCAAACCACATGCTGGGTAAGGATAACTCAGCCTTTCATCCCGTCATTGTGTCAATAAGTGAATACTAAGCTTGTTTGGGACCTGAACATTGGATGTTTCGTGTAAAGTTGACTACCTGACCGCATTATCTGCTCCTCCACCTCAGTGCCCAAGGTCACAAAAACTGAGATGGCTACAGTAGGCCATGGCTGTCGAGGCTGTTGCGTCACTAACTTTAGTTTTAGTTTAGAAACAGCTATAAAATCTTTATTAATATTGGTTAAGATTCGAGGTTTATTTCCCTCCTATTCATTGCTTCCCATTAAGATAATAGATGGAAAAAAATGGGGTGATTTTTACGATGTCTCTTGATTTATCTCTTCACCACATTAGACGAAATCTGGCTCGAGCCCCAGTGATAACGAATACGTAGGAATTGATAAGGGGAAATGAGGTATAGTAAGGAATTAATAAAAATACTTATTTTTAATGCACGTTCATTAATATCCGTCTGTATACTTTCTCATCTAAAAGATAAATTATTTATGTATTTGCAAATATTACAATAATGATTGCTGCCTTAATTCTGAATTATTTTAAGAGTCTAAAAAGAAAACACACACATACAAAAACAAATAATATCTGAAATTCTCATTTCTTATATTAATCAACAATAAGCTATAGCTGAGAAAAATAATATAATTAAAAATTACACAGGTAAAAGTTACTAATTCTGATTAATGCAACGGAATAATTCGTAGAGACATACGCTGCTGTATATGCTAAATTTATATACGTTGCTTGTAACATATTTCGAATGAAGTTCGAGCAATTCAAAACATTACTGCACTCACCCACATCAAAGAACATTATTGCTAACAAAATTAGAAGACGCAATTCAATAAAGATCATTGCGTACTTAAACAGGCAACTTCGGAAGACTAAGTGGTTTCTCTAGAGCAGGAGTACTCAACCTTTTTTTCTGATGGGGCCGCATACATATGCCAGCTATTTCACGCGGGCTGCATACATACATATAATAGTTATTTCACTCGGACCACAACATGAGGATAAATGGGGGGGGGAGAAGTGTTTTAAGACCAAGATAACATTGGAAATGTAAAACATGGAAAATTGATCAAAATATTATTTTTGCTTTTTTTAATTATTATTTTTTATAACTTTTTTACCAACACTAAATTAGAAGCATTTAAGAAACACTCATTCACAATTTCTGCATCAGTAAACAGTTTCATATGATTACCAATAATATAACAAACTTTATAGGTATGTCTTTGTTACCGCTGTGATATTACCCCTGACATAACACTTTGTTGCTGTTGCAAAGATTATTCAAGAAAGCCTATTTATCTCTTATTAAAAGAGATCTTCGAGGAAAAGTGTCATTGAATGTGTCATTTTTAAATACAGCACTTTTGTGACAAAGCAAACAGTTACTGATCCATGTTTGATTTTCATTACAAAATAGTCAACCTCAAACTCTTCTTGAAACGATATATTTTCTTCGAATATTTTCCGCTTCTAAGATATAAAAGATAGTTAAAAATTAGTTCTACTTATAAACTTGTCGCCACTCCACTGTTGTACGCAACCGTTACAAATAGAAAAAAAATATATCAATTCATATCCATACGACACCGATTGCAAAAAAGCAATATAGATATATTTGATTTCTTCACAAAGAATTTCCCACCATATTTTTATTACAATGTTCTTAAATAAGTGAATTTCTCAGAGCATTGGGCCATGACTGGGCTACTTAAAAAATCTCGGTGGGCCGCAGGTTAGTATCACTGCTCTAGAGAATGTGGAGTCGATAAAACAGAATAAAATCCTATTTACAATTTCCTGTTACTAAGAATATAAATGAAACTCTTTATACGATCGATTGAAAGACAAATTATAGGAGGAAGCCTCGTTTCTATGACCAAATTTTAAAACTTTCTTTAAATCATTTCCATACGTAACATAACAGAATAGGGTTGAGACTACAATTATTTATAGGTATAGGTGCAATTAAAAAAGCAAAAAATTCTAAATAAAATTAAAAATATCCAAATGCGTTATTATGTAGAAAGGTACAAAATGCTATTTTCCAACCCTTGATTTGCGCTACCCCGACTTACTTGAACCTGGAGTTACTCGATTTTCAAATCTCGCCGACCCGTCTTTTGTTTGAACTCTACAAAATTTGATTACTCACTAGAGTACTACACTTTAGCTAATGTACGTGTTTGGACGTATCGCCCGGAACCGATGCTTAGCCATAATGATTTGTTTTATTATTATGAAAAAATTTGGACCCGATAATAAATTTAGAAGTGGATAGTGATGACATTCAAGAGCTGCTAGAGTTGTCAGGAGCTGACAATTGATGAGCTCAAAGAAATGCATGAACAAGAGCAAAATATTGAAGAACTTGAGTCTTTAGATCCAGTTCAATTAGAAGATGAAATGACGGTTTGGAATTTGACAGAAGGCTTCAGTTTAGTTGGAAATGTGTTACAGATTTTAGAAAATATAGGCTCTAATGAAGAGCATGTTTTTCCGACAAAACAAGAAATAAAAAACATGAGCATGCTACGATAAGATTTCGAGGGAGAAAAAAAATCTTTGAGCCATTAGATACTTTTTTAGATTTTATGAAAGCGTCTGCATCAAAATAACTTCAGTTTGCGATTATATATTTGTGTTATCTAAGATTTTATTAAATATTTTTTTTCTTTCGTTTCTGGCTCCAACTAAAAATAATATATATGTATTTAAATCTGAAATTATAACCCGACTTTTACTCAGTTGTCACTCAGCTCTACCTACCTCGTAAGTTCCAGGTATTAATGTATAGCTTTTTTCAGTGTAGATTGATTCTCAATTCTTGAAATCAATCAACACTATTTTTACATATAAGTTTAAGTCGATAAATTCACTCTCAAATATAAATTATCATCATCTGCCATTCGCAGGTAATTTCTTTCCACAATTCAATGGTATTTCTGAAAATGATTAACGTATTTCGTTTGAAATAACGACATTCTGGAAAAAAAAAAGAACTTGGTTTACAAAACATTATAGTTTCATTTGGATACGTATGCAACGAATAAGATCAGTTTAGTGAGTTCAAGTAAAATTTCGGCAAAAACAATTGATACAAACATCTGCAATTTCTTATATATGCAATCTAAATTTCAGAACAGAATCGTAAATCTATTTAACAGATTTTTTCATGACGATATAATACAATACTAATAATTAAAAATCATAAAATATTTTTTTTATAAATAAAATAAGTCATACAATTTTTGCTTTTTCATACGACAGCTTAAGTAACAGAAATGTCAATATATGAAAAAAATCTTTTTAAAATTTTTGGAAAAGTAAGCATTTTAAAATTTCTTTTCGTACGAATGGGAACAAATTTATATACTATAAGTGTGACAGTAACAGATAAGGGGGTATTAATTGCATAAAAAGAGATTTAATCTTTTTTTTTAAGGTATCCAAAAAATTCCGGGAAACCCTGATTTTTCCAAAACATTTAAATGGATAAAATGTATATATTTTTGTGTCCCTTAGATTAGAAAATGTATATAAAATTGTTTTTTTTAAAAAAAGTATTACAATAAAAAAAAAATTTTAAATGCAATATTTTTACAAAGAACATAAAAATGAACCATTTTCAAAATGTTCTCCTTTTGTGAAAAAATGCTTCTATTTAATAAATTTTGCTTGTTTTATAGCTCAGACCTCTTGGGGTCAAATAGAATTTTGAACTTTTAAAAACTTAGAAGTTGGTTTATCCATGTTTTACAACAAAGAGGGGGGAAATTTTGAGAAAATAAGTTAAAAATTTTTTCAATTGGTGATAACTCTGAACATAATTTAATTTTTTAAAACCCAAGTTGAGACTTTCTTTGGGGAAGTTTTTTCTTAATCTAAACAAAATATTTTTATTATTTTAGAAGCTTTTTTTTTTAAAAAAGAACGTTTTAAAAAAAGGGTTTTTCTAAGTTAATGTTTTCCAAAAAATATTGTATTTTAATTTTTTTGCCATAATTCCTTTAAAAACCCTTTTTTTCATGTATTTTAATCTGGTGACACTTTAAAAATCATGACAATTATCCATTTTATGCACCAAAAAATCACAGTTCCGAACGTAGTAGGGTAAACCCTTTAAAAGTTTTACTGGCTATTAAAAAATTTTAACACCTGGAAGAAAACAAACAAAAAAAATCTATCTACTATATGTATCCAGCAAAGGAGCAAAAAATTGTAATATGTGGGCAACATGGGATATACAGTATTAGGGATTAGTAAGCACAGCTACTGCTACTGGCAAAAAATGCTTTAGGAATCCCCAATGCTTTTCTAGGTGGCCTGCGAAGGTAAGATTCTTTTAATAAGATTTTCCTCTTTTGCAGACACAGAAAAAAGGGTTAGTAGAATAACTTAAAATACATCTTAACATTTTTAAAACAAATAATTAGTGTTAAAGTTTTTTACTCAAAGAAGGGTTCACTAATTTATATATGCATGCAATAAAGAAATCTATTTAGAAGGTAATAAATAATAGAGTAAGAACAGTAAATTTTTTCTCAATTCAAACATAATGACATTCAATTAAATTTTCAATCTATATGAATTGAAGCACACATGCACACATTTTGTAAAAATATATAAAATATCTAAGACTTCCTTATTAAAGATTTTAAGATAAGTTACTTACTCCTTTTAGCATTTCTATCTCAAATGACTCTTCATCAGTGTTTTTTATTTTTCTGGAAACATTTTAGATCAAAGAAAAACTTTGAAGTAAATAAAAAAAAAAATCTTTTTTTTTCTTTTATATTCATTTCTATGCTCTTTTCATCATTTGAGTTTTTTCAAAGCCTATCGTCGTAGCTGAGGGCTAAGAAAGATTGTCTTTTAAAAAAAGTTTGGTATTTATTTTTTAGATTTTTTCTCCTTCTTATACATGTTGCAATAAGATATGTAACGTAATGACTAACTTTAAAAAAATTCAGTATCTAAGCGGCAGCTTTCAGTTGCAAAATTTCACTAGGTTGTTCTCTCAGGAGAACTAAAATTCCAAAAGGTTTTTATTTTGATATTTTTTTCCTAAATAATGAAGTATTTCTTAGAAAGACTTTTAAGATTTTACTGTGAAGAAATGTCTAACTTAATATTTTAACAACTTCTGTTTGCCTCATAAATATATCTTAAAATTCAAAGCATGAGATTGAAAATAAAATCAGTGTGATTTTAAAAATAATTAAATACTATGATAATTTCTTTTTAAAAAATGATACATGTCTGTTTCTTTTATTTCTACCTGGTTTCCCAAGTAATTTTAAAAGACGTATTATAACCATAAATAAAAATTATTTAGATTCAAAGTTTTAAAAAAATAATTTAAACAAAAAAAATATTGAATAGTACGCTAGAAAATATTAAATTATTCTAAAATACGTCAATATTTACAAACTTTGCAAAGTTTTTGAAATTGACTCGTAATTACACACCTATACACATATTCTCATTTAGATATTTTGTCTTATCGTGAGTTTGAAACCTACAAGGTCTATAACTGTGTAATTACGCGTATGTCGTCCAGTATTTAGAACTAAAGAGAAAGCCAATCGCATGGATTCTGTCGTAGAAATTCATCAGGAATTATACTAAGTATCTAATTAGAATATTAACATTACGTGGCAGTTTGTTTTACTTTTTGAAATCTTGGTCTTAATGGCAGTGTTTCTGCTTATAAGCCAAGCATTGCCACAACCAATGCAAAATTTCGATTATATTATGGCAAATTTCCCAACACTAGACCCCCTGATAAATAAAGCTAAGTTATTATCCTAATTATACAGTCATTAGTTTTACATCTGGCAATACAGAAGAACTAAGGGGGAAAATGCTTGGTGAAACTTTAGAAAACATCATAAGTTATTGAGTGACGAATCAAGGCATACTATCTGGCAACCAATGGAAGAATCTAGATGGGGAGACTGTTTGGTGAACACATTTGAAACTGACTGATTGCGCCACAAATGAAGGAGATGGTTTAGAGGTGCTTTCAGTGCCTTTTGTTTCTTTATAAGGGATTCTAAAGACGGAAGCCTATCTAGTTTTTTTTTGGGGACAATGTCCTGCATTATAAACCCCGCAAAAAAGGGGGCCCTTTTATTTCAGGGGGATCTGTTTCCCATACAAAAGCCCGCGATTTTATTTACAAAGAAATGTTCAGAAATTGAACCAGTCTGCTCAAACGACATCTGAATTTCTCAGAGCATTTGTTGTGATTATACTAAGAGCTAGAGTACGACGCCCCAAGCCCCTATAGATTGGAGATATTATTCTGTAAAATTACATGGATCCCTTTTTTATTTTCCCCAAACAATAGGGATGGTTTTCAACAGAGTGTCAGCTATTGCTACAGCAAAAGATGGTCAAACTCTATACTTATATTTGACTTATCTCAGGAAAACAAAAACACGAAAAAGGGCGCATATTTTTTGTTTATATTTTTTTAAAATTTTTTTGGGATTTTTTTTAAAAGTTATCACCCATAAGTAATACTTGAAACAGAAAAAGTTTATAAGAATTGAAAAATCACGATATGATAAAACTCCTTATTTTACTGTCTAGTTTGTTAAACATATGATTACGAGTTAAGTATGTATTTGAGAAAAAACATTAAAAGATCTTCCTTTATATTTAGAATTATGAAACAAGAATGTAAAGTTTTAGTGCATGGAAACACAGAAAAACTTTGGAAAAATTTTTTGGAAAGAAAAAAAATTAAATGAGATTTAGTTTCCAAAAAAACAGAAAAGAAAAAATTAAATCGCCGCTCCCCCCCACGGGTTTCCCCACAAGAATTGACGACCGGTATTTTATACCCAAAACCTTTACTCAGAATCCAAGTTACAAAAGGCAAAAGGTTTTTTTTAAACGATGGGAAATCAGGCAAACCAAAAAAATATTTTTTTTTATGTTGCCTCTTTCCAAGTAAGTTAATAGTGGTAATCTGTTTGAACCAACATATTATATGGATTTTAGAAAGTCAAATTATTTTCACAATGATATTCACGGAGAATGATAACTGATATTTTCAGATATTGAGAACACAGAACTTTTCTAATTTTTTTATTACATTCCAGCAAGAAGTGTTCTAGTACGGATGAAGATAAATTACCGTACGGAGAACATGTTTCAAACTGTGGGGCGCCCAGGGGCGTATAATCCAAGGGGCGCGGGTCTTGAAAAGTTAAAAAAAATTCTTTTAAAAAATTAACTACTGAAAGTAAAAAACAAAAAACCCTGAATAATAAAAAAATAAAATAATCATTTCAATATAATACACTTATAAATGTTCAGTAGTGCCAAAAACTATTTTTTTAATTAACTTTAAAATCTAAGTTAAGAAAAAGTTTAATAATTTCAGTGGCCATGGGTTTGTCATTATAAAATTATATGCCAAATTAAACCCATCTTATTTAAATTTTTACGTTTATAATTAATCTCTTAAAAGATTTAAAAATTTTATTTTTTCCAACCCCCTTTTAGCACGTAGGGAAACTATGGGTGGATTGAGGGGTGGGGAAAAAGGAATAAATAACCCAAAACCCTGTAACGAACCTTCCAAAATTTTCAAGGGCATTTCATTGCTTTTTTAAAACTTGAAAATTTATGGATAGCAGTTCAAAAAAAGATAAACTACGGAAAATTATATATACGGAGGCAATAAACACAATTAAGGAGACGTTTATAAACGTTAAGGGGAAAAGGGGTTGTATTATGTTTAAGTCATATTTTTAATTTAATGCATGCTATTGTATGGGAAAGGGGGGAAAAAAAAAATTAATATTGGGCCAAACTTTGGAAATTTGGGAAACATGAGGTAGAATTAGTATAATCAAAGGGCTAATTTGATCGCAAAATATATAAACACAAAATACTTAAACATCATGTCGTGTTATACCATACGGTTAATGAAAACTTGTGAAGCAAACCAACTTCAAAAAACAAACAAAAAAAAATAAAATTTCTTATAAATGAAATCAAATAAAATGGGGCATTACTACTTTCCTTCAAGATTCCCCCTTTAAACGATTTTATTTATAAACCAAAAAATAATATTCTTTTTTTTTATTTTTTCTTATCTTATCTCATTTAGTACTGAAGAAATGGAATGCTTCACTCCAAAAAATCCATTATTCATATACATATAATAATGCTTAATATATTTATATTAATTTACATACTGTATTAAGTTATATTATTTTATTATTTATATATTTGTTATTTTAACATATATTTATTTTAAATAACTGCTTCCCAGAAACTAGGATGTATGTACGTGATTTAAATGTTTCAAAAGTAGTTGTATCAAAACCATAAATTTTTTTTTATATTAACCTTTTCATCTTCCTTTTTATTTTTTTAAAAAGACAATCTATCCTTTTTACTTAAAAGAATACAGTTTATATTTTTGAACATTTGAGACATAAATAGAAAAATAAATTTCAAATTATCAATGGATTAAATAAATCAATAAGATCCTAATTTATTTTACACACATAAAATTAATTGTATACTCCAGATCACATACAATGCATGTGTGCCTCAAGGAAATCTGTTGCTTTAAAAATCTACAGCTCCATCCAATAAATCAGGAAAAGATTTGTTAGAAATCTCAGATTTACCTTCTACATTTTCTGTACAACCAAATCCTGCCAAAATAAAAATAAAATACATTCAATCGTTCCATATCAAGCATGTTTCTGCAAAAGCTTTCAAAACATTTCGTAAACAAGGTCTTTCGCTCGATTGCCATTCTGCCAAAACTAAATGTTTTCGTCTGTTTCAGAGGAAAGATTTACTACTGAAGTGTGAAAAGAAATTGTTTGTGAATGGCAGGGGATGACTTAAGTTTCAGAGAATGTCTTATATATATATTTATTTGTGTGTGTATATGTTTATGTGTGTACAGAGTGATCAATAAAGATATGGGACCATAGGCATAAAATACCGTAATTCATTACTGATATAGGAAAATAAATTCTATATTATTGCGTATGATTCAAATACTTTCTGAAAAAGAAATGAGATATATGTACATTAAAATTCAATGTTTGTTTAATGGCATTAATTATTAGGAGCAAAATGATGCATATATATTAATTAATTTTCAATATAGAATGTTTTTGATTGGAGCGCATTCATTACATAGAACATATGCTGATATATATATTTAAAGAGAGAGAGAGAGAGTATATAGATAGATATAGAATATATATATATATAGTACTTTTTATACATATTCATAGAAAATATACTTAAAAATAGAAAGTTCTTTAAAGAACATGGACGAAAAATTTATTACAAAAAAATTCACTTGAGATTTATAATGTTAATGATGCACGTGAAAGTGAAAATATCGAAAATAACGATTTGCCGTATATTACGGGGTTACTTCACTTAAACATTAAATTTTTGAAGTTTTTGGTATACTCGCCGTATAACGTGCACCTTTTTTAAGAAGTAACCTGAAATATACATGGGCAATGTTCTATCTTATAAAGCCGAGGAATAGTGTGATAATTAAAAATTATGTGAATGGATTACTTATTTATTAATAAGATTAAAAGTGAGGGCGTTATGAAGTATAATTTTGTAATATGCAAGGAGATATTAGGAAAGACGAATATGACAACTTGTCATGTTATCCAGTAATGAAAATTCATAATGCATTGGCCATTTCTTTTAAATAAATATAATTTAGATACTTGTAGAACTCTAAATTTCTTATTTTCATTTTTGCATTTTTTATTTTTGAAGTTATCATATTTAAATCCGGCTATAACACGCATCAGTAACTTTAACTAGTATTTTTTCTATTAAAAGTACATATTAAACCCTGGAAAGTATTGTACATAAATGTTATAAAATAAATTTAAAATGGTTCTATATGATCGTCAAAAGTTGACCTCTATTAAGTGAAATTTTTCACAAAACAGATTACATTTTCCGAAAGTAAATTTAGTATAATAATAACACAAAATTAAAAAATTTTGGAAAAATAAACCTATTTGTAAAATATGAATTATATAAATTATGTTTTAAATGAAAAAAATGGATGTGACTTTAAAGAACTGATATAAATGATGTTTCTGAAAATAGATAAAAAAATTTTGATGTTAATATTTGATTAAATGATATAAAATTTATTGAAAGTAAAAAGAGGATTAGACATTGTAGGGAAACATATAAAATTATGTTATCTAAATAATAAAAATTTTTGTAGATCATTCTAGGGAAAAATTTTGATTTTATTTTCAAAATAATAAAAAAATGAGGTTTAGATCATTTATGGAAACTGTAAAAGTATTTATCTGAAATAGAAAAAAATGATAAAATATTTATGGTCATGATTAAATGTTGTTATAAATTAAAAAAAGATTAACATTTTGGAAATAAATTAGTTATCTGAAAAATAAAAAATGTATTAATATTGTATGTAACATATTATAAATGTATGTTTTAAATAGATAAAAAATGATGATGTAGATCATTGTGATGGTAACATGATATAAATGTATGTTATCTGAAATAGATAAAAAATGATGATGTAGATCATTTTGTAATGGTAATATGACTCTCTAACGGTTCGGATCCAAACTTTTGTAACAAAGAATAATTGCCTCAAATATTACAGAAGACTTTCATATAATGAACCCTTAAAATCATCAAAGTTTGTCCAAAAGGCATACCCAGGCATTAAAAAAAATGCCTTAGCATCTTCTATAACAATAATTTAAGCATTTTTGAATATTGTCTTGTGGATAAAAATCTCAAATTACTTGAAATATGCTTCAAAGTACTCGTATCAAATAATTTCCATAATTGAAACGAACTTCATCTAGAAAGTAGAAAATTGATCCTTCCATCAGAATAAAGTTGCTAAACTTAAGATAATTCTCCCGAGAAAATACCCGCTTATCCCTCTGTGAGATTAAAAGCATCAGATTTCTCCTTCTCAATCCGAAAACTCGTTAGGAGTAATCTTTTTCAGTACAAAGAGAGGATATAACAAGTTCCCAACACTTACAGAATTGAGAATCCCTCTTCTAGAATTGCACATTAATTTTCAAACCCCTCTGATATTAAAGAAGATTAAAGATATTATCACAGGCCGATAGGAGCTAGAGTCAAATTTCTGGTGGACAAAACATTTTTCACCTAAAACTTTCTCCTCAAACAAACAGGCCTTATTTATCAGATTGGTGGTAAGATTGGGGATACTTAGGGTCTTCAGTATTCATTCTCCAAGATACCTGACGTCATCATCATTTATCAGGAACCACAGATTCCCCCTTCAGGGTGATTATATTCCCCCTTTTGGTTTCCCGTCATTTTTCGAATCATATCCTGTTAGAAGCCTCGTTTTTCAGGGAGGGAAATATTTTTCGTTTCCCCGGGGGAAAAAGCTTGGGTTCAGTAAGCGACTGGGCCGTGAGGCCACTTCCAAGCATCTAGATTATGATTGTCACGCTAGGCCTGTGCAGTTGAGAGAGTGGGAATGGAATGCTGGGATTTTGCGCAGGTCAGCCATTTTGGGCCACAGTGTATGAGCGTGTCATTTCGTGGCAATTATCCTAAATAATTGCAAATATTAGGAATATAATTTTAATTGTACTACCTATATAATTCTACTAAAAATAAGAATTAGCAGTTTTCAAAATATTAAAAATTCGCCCTACTTTTTTGTTTGAAATTTCCTTGAACAACTTAATTTGGATTTTAAATGATGAAGATGAATAATCTAAGATACCACACATAAACACAAGCCTCACATGTAGAAAACAAAAGAAAAAAGTAGTTTTTTTTTAAAATCTGATAATTAAATAATTCCTAAATGAAACACTAATGCCAATAAATGTGTCAGTATATGTTTTATATGAGTGAGTGAGTATTAGAGTCGCACTATTCAGCTACACGAGCGCTTTTGGCGACGGATCTCGTAATTTTGAACCATGGTCAAGTAACGAGGATGACACCTGAGACCCCTTCTTCTAACTACCACATTACACCAATGAGAGGACGTTTGAGCTTTCGACAGATTTAACGTGCATCGCTTCCCTTCACAGCGGGATTTTAGTGGTACTGGGCTTAAACTCATGACACGCCAACCAAGATCCAATGCCGGGACCACCAGGCTACCGCTGCCCTATATGTTTTATATGTCACTTTGATATGTTAAAAATCGTAAGTATCTGAAAATTCCTTTTTAAACAAAGCATTTTCATAACTTCAACAAGTAAATACTCTGATGTTCAAAATGTAAAGAAAATTTTCACTGTTAATTTATTCTCTCCAGAAGTACTGGATATATTTTAATAAAATTAAATCAGCACTTACTACAGTTCTGGTTCACATGTCCACGTCTACCGTTCATATCAGCATAAAAACTCTAAAATAGGCAAAACGATGAAACAAAAACTGATTAATGGGGAATACAATCTTACATCTTACATAATTGACACTCTGTTTTTCAAACTTTAACACCCTGCTTTTGGGAGAATTTTGAGCCTCGACTGCTTAAATGCGTATGATCAACTGAACTTGGTGGGTTCAGTATGAATCTATATATATGTCATCTCATATTAGCAATATATTCAAAATCAAACACATTCTAACTACGAAAAATGCAAACTTTAATGTTTTAAAAAGCAGATTGTTGAAATTTGATGCATTAAATAGTTTAAAAAAATAAAAATAATTCCTAAAAGAAGAACTAATTACTTTTTCTTTGAATTCTAATTCTATCGACGGAAAATAAACTTTTTAAAAGCACCCAGAAAAAGGCAAAAACCGCTCATTCACATTGCTGACTTTTTAAGTTCCTTTGATTTATGAATCCCCTGAAAAACAGATTCGAATTTATTGATTCACAAAGTAGAATTGTTATATAAATTTTACAAAACTACCTCCTCTTACGGAGAGTAATAGTGAATGGTTGCAATTAGCGATATTTTCTTGGCGACCCGTAGCAACATTTAGCAATTCATTGCTCAACCTAGACTAACTGAATAGTACCTAAAGTTTTTTTTTTATTTTGATATAATATTTTCTTTTACTTATTTATGAAAATAATATGCAAATTAACGTAGCAGCTGTCGCTCTGGGTACAGAGTCACCCCAGGCTTACTAAATCCTTAATTCTGGGAAAACCGTGCATTTATTACAAATGACCTTATTAGTCAGTATACTCCTATATGACAGTCTTCTTGCAAACTAAAAAGTATTTGTCACATATCTCTCTCTTTTTCGGGAACGGCAAACATTTTCTTACAATCTCAAAATATTTGGGGTTACTGAGTTCCCGCATGACCACTTCCATCTCCCTCCATCATCGTGTCAAGATTCGAAATAACAAAATCTATTTCTATATTCCTCTTTTAGCACTAGACAAATATTGATCCATCAACGCAATCAATCAACCGAATTTCAGTTATCGTTCATCCAAACCGTTGAGGTATCCGCCTACGTTCAGAACCATGATTTTAAAAAATCGCATAAATGTATAATTTTCATGATATTTAGTGTCACTTAGATTAGAATACATGTATAAAATTATTTTAAAGACATTATGACAAAAAACATTATTTCAAAGACATATGACAAAAAAAATTATTTAAAATTTTTTTCAAAAA
>BMAV01006296.1:11351-37906 GCA_019973955.1 Trichonephila inaurata madagascariensis
AAAAACTAAAAGTAAATAACTATCTTCATGATTATGTTTTTGTTTTTCCACAGTCATGATACTAGTTGAGCATACTTTCCTTATCTGCATTCTTATAATGTTTATTACTGTTTAATAAAAATTCTTCAATAAGATTTCCAAGACTATTTATCTGAAAGCTTATGAAACAAATTGCAAAAACAGCACTTTTTTAAATGAATGCAAATTATCAAGAAAGTGCAAAAAGTTTTGTAAAATGTCTGAAATTTTCAAAGAATGTCGTAAAGTTTCGATTGTCAAGAAAATTTGAGAGGCTGCAAAAACCAGTTCTAATTTTATAGGAACCCATTTAGTAATGAAGAAGTATAATAACATAAATTTATACATCTTACCACTCTAAAACAAACAAACAAACAAAAAATATAGAAAATATAAAACCTTTTGAAATATTTTGTTAGATTCTGAGAAGTTGCACACAATTTAACCCTCTAAGCGGTCTGCACTTTAAAGTTATGCCATTCTGGAGATGCTTCAAAAATGCACCGCACATATTTTTTTGCTTTCAGGTGGGGTTCTCAAAAGCGGTTGAGCTGTATTCTTAGGAATACGGCTCGGCCGCTTTTGGGAATCTTGCTTGAAGGCAGAAATAGCATCTCTGAAATGGCGGAATTTTACGTGCAGACCGCTTGGAGGGTTAAGAATCATTGAGGTATATGAAATGGAGTTAGATATTTTTTCATTTGATTTCTTTTTATGTAAAATAGCACTGTTATCAATAATTTTCTTTAAAATAAAATTCTCTATTTTTCTGTTGTGGAATTTCGTATATTAAGTTAAAATTTAGTAAAGTTGAAAGTCTATAATTTCTTTTCTAGAAAGTCGTGATTGATAAGCTGTTGAAACCAAATACTCGTGTTACTATTATGCTTGATCCAGATAATACTGGTAAGTTATGCTTTCAAGTAAACATTTCTTAGATTTTATTTGGATGCTTTTACTGTTTTAAAATTATAGTCTTTTTTTTTAAATAGGTTTTTGTATATTTTGTAGGTAAGAGATTGAGAGGTAAAGCAGTGTCCCCTATAACTCCTTTAAAACTTGAAAATTGTTACTGGGGTTACCAAGTTCGTTTTGCCCCCAGTCTGGGTTCTGTGATTTCAAGGTGCCCTTTCAAAGGAGGTTATGATGTTACAATAGGTACTTCTGATAAAGGTCAAAATTATAAAGATGTATCTTTTCCCAAATATAGGTAATTTTTTTTAACAAGCAAATGCTCTTTAAAAGTAGTATATATGATGAAAATAGTATAAACATTCAAAAGGCATGGTTTCAATACAATACAACTCATAAATTATGGCTTCTCATGAAAAATGTAATTGATATAACATGATTTATAACATTTTTCTTATATTTGTTAATACTTATGCTCAAAATTTTATTGCATCAGTTATTTTTATATACACTGCTGGCCATTAAAATTGCTACACCAAGAAGACGACATGCTATAATCGTGAAATTTCAACGACAGGAAGAAGGTGTTGTGATATGCAAATGATTAGCTTTTCACCGAATTCAGACAAAGCAGGCGCCAGTAGCGACACCTATAATGTGTATGAAATTGTTCAGCCCATTTCTCATACACAAATTACATTAGAATATTGTTGCCTAGTGAAAAGTTGTGATGCCTCATGAAAGAAGCAGAAATGCATACCTGCACTTTTTTGACTTTTATTAACACTAGAACCGTGGATGGGGTCATTTTGACCCAAAAGCAATTTTGTTTCAGATTTTCTCAAAAAGTTACTAACAGAATTGAACAAAATTTCTTGACTTTTCCTATTTTTATACCAATAATAATCTGTGAAAATATGATACATTAAGTACTTATAATTTTTTTTATTAATACTTATACCTAAAACCGCGGAATGGGTCTTTTTGACCCCATTATAATCACAAGTACTAAATTTGCAATTCAACGTTTCCTGGAATGAGAAAAGCTTTTTCAGTCGTCTTTCCATTTCCCAGATGTAAGCAGAACAATACTTCAAGGTCAGTAGATTGTTACTGATAGCAGAAGAGCTGCTAAGAATTTTGTTGTAGTTGTAGCCAGTGTTGCAGACCCCTCCCCCTCCCGTTATCATTCTGTATGGGAAAAGTGCCTCTGGTTAGTGTATTCAAGGAATTTTTTCTCTCCAATGTTTTTTGTTTTGGCCTATTGAATGGAATGTGGTGCAAGACTATCATAGCCAATGCAGTTGTCTAACGGGCACACATCTGGTTCTTTATGACTGCACAAATGGTTGTTTTGTATTGTCTTGGAGATAGTTTGTGTGTACCAGTCTGTTCGATTTTTGCCACCTTGTTTACACTCAGAAATAAAATTGATCTTAGGTGAAAATGGCTGGAAGAAATATGCATGAATTAACAGTTAGTGAGGACCTCAAATATGTTCAACAATTATCGAAAAATGAATCCGAAAACGATAATGATGAAGGAATTGTTTTCAACGATGATGAATATGTGCCTCCAAATGAAGAAAATATTTCCTCGGATGAAGATACCGTATCTAATTTTCCTGTACAATGTACTGGCAGAAAAACCACTTCTGGGTAGAAAAAACAATGTGTAAATAAACATAAAAAGTTATCAGATTTAAATCCATATGAAATGAACTCAGGAGCTTTTGTTACAAATGATGGATTTTGTTGGGAAAGCATCACCTCTGGAAGTTGTATGCATGGAAGAATTGCTGAACATAATGTTTTTCTAAAAAAAGAGTGGTCCAATCAGTTATGCAAAGCGAAATATTGAAAATGACCATGCAATTAGTTCAGGGAGGCTACTTAAAAATGATCCAATGCTTCGTCATATCAAAAATTGTACAGAGGAAGAAGCTCACCGGCAACTGTGAAAAAGTGAATGGTCAACAACTTTAGACAAACTAGATGCTTTTATATCAATTTTGTATGCTCGAGGTACATACAGTGCAAGTAATCTAGAGCTAGATAGTCTGTTGTTTGGGGTCCACCTTTTATCCACAATTCTATGGTGAGAGATTAAATTCAGAAAACTTATGAAATTTCTGTGATTTGATAAAAAAAAAACACACACAATCTTAACGCCTTCAAACAGATAAATTCTGTTTCATTTCTGAAGTTTGGAAGAAATTTATTGAAAATTCGACAATTTGTTATAATTCAGGACCATATATAACTATTGATGAACAGCTGTTTCCATCAAAAGCAGATGTCGTTTCACGCAATATATACCAAGTAAACCAGATAAATTTGGTATCAAGTTCTGGCTTGCCACTGATGTTGATAGTAAATATGTTCTCGAGGGTTTTCCATATTTGGGTAGACATGAGGAATATCCTGAAAACCTATCTCTCTCCGAATACATCGTTTTGCATTTGATAGATCCTTTCGAAAATAAAGGAAGAAATATCATTACAGATAATTTTTTCACTACACTAAATCTGTTCCAAATGTTAAAAACAGTTTTTAAACACACTAGTTTAACTGGAACGATGAAAGGAAATTGGAAAGAAGTACCTGAATTTGTGAAAAAAGTAATGATGCTGTTATACGATACATTGTTATTGGAGCATGATGATGTAACTTTGACAGTTTATCAGGGAAAATCCAGCAAAAATGTCTTATTATTGAGCTTCCTTCATCCCACAGTTGATATTGACAATAATCACCCAAAAAAGCTTCCAGAAACAATATCATATTACTCAACAAAATTTGGTGTCGATACTGCCGACCAAATGGCTCGGAAATATTCTGTGAAGACAGGATCAAGGAGGTGGCCAGTTCATGTATTCTGTAATATTCTAGTTCTTGTGTAGGGATTAATTCATGGATTTTATACAAAGAATTTACTGGAAAAAAACTTACGAGGAGAGAATATCTTCAATAATTCATTGAAGTGTTGCATAATGCGTATATCCACACAAGAAAATACGTCACAGATACACAGACAAAAGCGGATGCTACTGAAAAATCTGCGAAGATGCAAAAAAGAGTTCAATGCCAAGCTTTCAAGTTTAGAAATAAAACTGTAGATACTTGTTCTGACTGTAAAATGCCAATATGTAGAAAGGATACAAAATATATAAAAAGCAATTACCCAAAATGTGCATGAACTGTGTAGGAAATCTTGACTGGTAAGAAACTAAATATTTCTATTAAAGTTGTCTGTATGTTTTATTAACTGTATACAATATTCCATATTGTAATATCTTATTATTTTTTATCACTTATTATAATTAAGTGTTAAAAATGAATAAATGTCATTGCCAAATAATGACAGCATACTTTTAGCATAACAACACGGGTTTTTATTAATTGGGGTCAATTTGACCCAGCCCACGATTTTAGGTATGCCGAAACTGCCGCGATTGTAGTGTTAAGGTAGAATTGTAGTGTACTGGAATTGCGGTTTGTCGTATCACAATATTGCTGCTTGCATCAATTTGTATCCGTGCTGGATCTTGATGACCCCCTATCACTATCAGTCGAGAAGACAGACTTGTTACCCACATGACCTTAATGGATCATCCAGCCACGTCACGAGTCGTGAGTCAAGAATTTGGGTTGTTTGCAAGATTGCAAGTGTCTGCACGAACAGTTGGACGACGTTTGCAACAGTATGGACTCTCAGCTTGGAGACCATGGTTGAGGCTACCTTGATGCTGCATCACAGACAAGAGCATCTTCAAAGTGATCAAAGATGGGGGGCACATGAATGGCAAGACGTCATTTTTTTCAGATGGATATAGGATCTGTTTACAGCATCAAGATGGTCACATGCATGGTTGGCGGAATCATGGTGAACCAGCATTGGCAGTGTGCATTCATCATCGTGATACTGGCCCATCACCTGGCGTGATGGTATGGGGTGCTATTGAATACACATCTTGGTCATCTCTTGTTCGCATTGACGGTACTTTGAACAGTGCATGTTATATTTCTGGTGTGTTACGGCCTGTGGCTCGATCCTTTATTCGATACCTGGGAAACCCTACATTTCAGCTGGATAATAATGCAGGACCGCGTGTTGCTGGTATTGTACGGACCTTCCTTGATATGGAAAATGTTCGGCTGTTGCACTGACCTGCAAGTTCACCAGATCTTTCGCCAATATAAAATGTCTAGTCCATGGTTGCCGAACGACTGGCTTGGCACCATACACCAGTCAATACGGTTGAGAAGCTGTGGCATAGTGTTGAAGCTGCATGGGCATCCGTACCTGTAGACACCATCCAATCTCTATTTGACTCAATGCCCAGACGTATAAGTGCTGTTATTTCTGCCATAAGGTGTTGTTCTGGGTACTGATTTCTCAGGATCTATGAACCCAAATTTCTTGAAAATTTAATCACTTGCTTATTTCCAGTATTATACACATTTGTCCAATACATATCATTTTATTATCTGCATTTCTTCCTGGTGTAGCAATTTTAATGGCCAGTAATATAATTAACTAAAATGTAGATGAGAGTCAGGTATTATGGAATAGTTGCATAATACTGAATATCAAAATTGTGACTGATTGTAGTTGCTAATGCATGAGGAAATCTTGAACTATTGAAGAAAGTTTCTCATGATGTAATTGCAGTAAGGGTTGACCACTTGTTGTTGCTCTACCCCTCACAACAAAACCAAATGTGTTTTGTAATTTTCAAAAGCTTTTGCCGAAGTTTTCAAACATTTTAACCTAATAGTACACTTGGGGTTTGAACATTAAAACTAAGCATAATGTACACTAAAAGAATTGTAGTTTGTGTGTATTACTGTGGTCATTTTTTTTAGCTGACAATGTTTTGTCCTTCAAAGGCTCATTTTCCAAGATGGGGTGTTAGAGTATTATGGAGTGGAGAATACCTAGTATTCCATAATCCCCGATGTGAATGTATAGTATTCCATATAACCCTACAAAATATACTGAATAAAAATGTTAAGTTAAAAAGTGAGTTAGGAGTATAATATTGTTATTTATATTATTGTTAATTATATAAATAATAATGTAGCCTCATTTAAAACTACATTTTTTTTAAAGTTGAATGCTTCGGAATGGAAACAAAACATAATTTTTCTGTTTAAAAATTATTCTCAAGTCTAGACCAGAACATAGCAGTAAACAACTTCAAAGCGAATGGTATTTAGCCTGTCAAAAGATATGGCTTCAGCAGTGAAGATTTTATTGCTTCTACATTCACTTCAAGGTCTCAGGCCACGAGACCACCAAATGATCATGTTCCATATTGATCTACAAGCTCCGATTCACCTCGGTTCTGTTCTTCCAAGAGCCCTGATATGGTTATCCCTGATACATCTAAATCAACAAATTTTCTCCTTCCTGTAGAGATATCACCCTCTAAAAAAAAAAGCAGAAGTCAAATATAGAGGGAGAAAAGCTGGATCTTCTATAATAACGTATTCCCCGTATAAAAAAAAGCATTAGAGGATAAACTAAAAGAAAAGGATGTGAAGAAGGAACCAGAGGCTCCAAAACAACATTCAAAGACCCTTTATTAAGAATTCAAATTTAAACTGACCATCTAAACCTAAACCTACTAGAAATGACTCCACTGTTGCAGTAATGAATCGTTTCATTATGGTGTATCATTTGTAATAGACTTCATGCCATCAACTAAAAAACCAGAAAAACAAAGACACTGAATGTATCTCTGGTAACAGAAAATTCTCTGTAAATCAAAGTGAGAAAATTTGGATTCAGTGCTTCAGCTGTTTTCTGTGGGTTCACCTTGATTGTCCTGGAGCAGAGAAAGATTATATTAGTGACTTTTGTAAATATACTTGAAACAGAAATGACTCTTACATATTTTTAAAAGTATGGCTTTTATAGTTACTACATTTTATGAAGTTTTAATTAGTTATCCAATGGTTTAAACCAGTGATCCACAACCCTCAGTCTGCTGACCAGTACCAGTCCATGGACCAAATGGTGCCGGGCCACCTAAAGAACATTAAACTATTGCCATTTTATTTAAAGTGGTGCATTTCTTTCGTATTTGAGCAACTTTCCACGGAAATCACTTTATATTCCACGTTAAATCACTTTTATTCGTTTTTGGTGTAACTATATTTAAATTCTGAAGGTATATTTAAATGTAACTAAATTAAAATTGTTAAATCAAAACAATCTAAAATATAAACAATCAACATGTCCCATCCTCAGCGGGCCGCAGTAAAATTATCAAACGTTGACCGGTCCACATTGATAAAAAGGTTGCGGAGCACTGGTTTAAACCACCTATTTCATATTAACCAACTATTCCATAATACCCTCCACTTACCATTTTTGTTAAAAATAAACTTTTTTTGCAACAAAAAAATATTATTATTTTGATAAGTAATAATTCTTTACAATCATTTATAGTATATGCCCATGATGATATTTTGGAAATTTTGATCAAAAACCAGTAAAGCTATTGTTAGAAACGTAAATGGTATTCCATAATACCCGACTCTCATCTACATCAATATAAAAAGAGTCAATATTTGTTTATTGTTTCAAAATTGTATTTAAATTTGGTTACTAAGAGTGTTATGTTAAAAACAGAAATTAATTTTTTGTTAGAAAATTTTACTATGTAGGATTTCTGAAAAGTGTAACTACACTTTCAATAACTAATTAAAAATAAACAAAGATTTTCGCATATGGTTTTTTTTATGTCCCATAAAGAAAAGATTAAAGTTTTTTTTTTAATTGAATGCAAACGATTTAATTTCAAAATAGCTTCATGCAAATTGTAGAATGGTTTATTGAATTTAAATCTGGAACTCATGTACAATGTAAATGGGGCACCACCATATTGGAGTTTGGAAGTGAAATAATTCCCCCGATTATGGATGGAAAGAGAAAGTCCAATAGTGTGGTGACACATATCTCTGTACTCCTCCTCTCTCCTCCTTTGAACTTCTTGTAGGGTCACAGGAAAAACAGTGTTTATCAATCTTGATTTGTGATATGCTTATGAAATGAAAAGTTGAATTACAGCGGTCATTTCGATTGTTGATCTTGTAGTGTTTCACAGAATGTAACAAGAAATCTCGTACAAACTCGATGTGTTGCTCTCATTGAAATTAGGGCAATTAAGCTGTGTAAAAAAACTTTGTTTTCTTTATGGAACAAAAAAAACCATAAGTAAATATCTTTTTTTGTAATTAATATTTGGAAGTGTCGTACTTTTTGGAGACTCAATATTTTTTAAAAAAATTAATGAATGAATGACAATGTGTTTTATAGACATCTTCTGATTGTGTTTGGTGGTGTGAAAGGAATGGAAAGCTGCATAGAAGGTGATGAAACAATCTCAGCTACTGATCCTAAAGATTTTTTTAATTATTATATTAATACTTGTCCATCTCAGGGTTCAAGGACCATAAGAACAGAGGTAATTATTTGTATTTTTTTTCCTTTTTGAATATGTCTTGTATATATATTCAGTATAAAGAATTGATGTGCAATTACAATCCTTGTTTTTGCTGTTGTTTCTGATGCCACCTGATCCAATGTATCTGATCGAGACCCACAAAATTCATTGTGGCAAGAGGCTAGTTTTACGTCTATCATTAGCTATAGCTTTGAGCACCGTCCAGGTGACAATAGGATTTGGTTCAGTTCCGGCTCCATTTTGTGGGAGAACACCAGAGTGGACATCATGGGCCACCCACCTCTCTTCCCCTTCCACCAACCTTTTAAGAGGAATATTTAGAGAACCCCTATGCCACACAGGCACTATACATTTACAAACATCCATGTCTTCCCTGGGATTTGAACCCAGGCCCTATGTTACAGCAGCCAACTTTACTAACCACTATACCAGATGGGCAGCTTGATTTTGCTTGTGTACACATCTGATTTACAGTTATTAGGAAAAATAAAATTATTTTTCCAAAATGAAATTTAGTGTTTATTTTAATATTTAAAGAAAACAAATTAGAATTCAGATAAATTATGTACTTACCGTAAAATCTGACGTATAATGCGCACTTTTAACACAAAAAATAAGATCAAAATTTAGAGGTGCGCGTTATACGCTGGGTATAAAAATGAGAGCTTTAAAAAAATGAGTATTAAAAAAATTTAGACTTATATATATATACATCTATCGAAATACTGTTTATTTAAAAGAGATAGCATACCTTATGAACTTTCACTGTTGAATAATATGAAAAGGTCGGCATATTCGTCTTCCGTTATATCTTCAGGCACATCATCGAATTCTGTATCATTTTCACCATCACTGTTACTCTCCTCCATAAATAAATAATCATCTTCTGTTCCACACATCTAGACTGTTAGATGTACTACATTTCTTAAATGACTTTTGAAATAAGTCAGGTTTAATTTCATTCCATGCTTTTATTATCCACTCACATACTATTTGCAGACTGGCAAGACGCATTTGGCCTCCTTTTGTAAATGATTTTTCTCCTTTTAGCATCCACCTATTTCACTGTCATTTTAAATTTTGTTTATAAGGTTTATTGATGCACACATCTAATGGCTGGACTAGTGACGTTAATCCGCCTGGAATAACTGCTGTATCTGTGTTGCACTCAGCAATTTTTTCCTATTATCTGTTAGATGGGATCTGAATGGATCCCAAACTAATATACTTAGTGAATTCCGTAAGGCCCCTAAACCCTTTTCCCTAACATTTTTTATCCATAATTTCAGCCTATTTTCACGTATTCAATATTATTCATAGTATTGAATATACTACAGACAGCGAGCGTAATAAGTCTCAGGCATGTTCTAATTTATTTCAAAACTAATCGTCTGCCTCCTACATCACACAAAAGGGGAAAAAGGAATCAATGTTTATAGAAATGCTTGGGAAAAATCCAACCATGACGCCGATTTGGTCTCTCCCCACCCTCCCTTTTTGATCTTAAGGGTTGTATAATTCTAGAAGTATTCTATTTTTTCAAAAGAGATAGTCTGGAATGATTCTTCCAATAAATAATGGCTTCAAAACATAAGAAAATTGCACACATACATTTCAAGTTTTTTTGTAAAAAAGTGTGTGCGTATTATATGGCGTATATACCTAAAAATTAAAAAATACAGCTTTAAAGTATAGGTGCGCGTTATACGCTGGATTTTACGGTAAATCTAAGCCACACTATTTTTCTAGTATTGATGCTACTGAAAATCGGGTGTGGATTAGAATAGAAGGCAGAACATTTGTTAAAAGGGGAAAAATTGAGTTTCCACCCCTTTCAAAAAGAAAAATCTAACTGTTAATTTTGGCCACTTGCACAGAAGATTTATCCCATTCTGCAGTTTATCTCCAGAATTCAGTCTATCCTAAACACAGTTATCCGCTCATATTTGGGAAATTTTTTTGTATGTACTTTTTTTAAATCACCTAAACATCAGAGATATTGGTAATAGCATCAAGGTGAGTTCCGTCTGAAAAGAGAGGCAATTTTATATGCAGAAAAATACAGCAAAAGAGCAGCGGCCACACTGTCAGGAATGAAACAAATATATGTTGATGGAGGGGGGCGTAAACAAAATGATATAATTTTTGTTTGTAAATATTCAGCAGTCCTTTTAATAATTCTTTTACATTCTTTTAAAAAAATGTTGCATGACAAATGCATTGAATGGCACAGAAGACAACTTTGTGTGGGAATATGGTGATGCTGGCACCATTTCCGAAATCAGTTGTGACAATGACAGTGACAAATCATTTTCGAAACATAATACTGATGGTTAGAGTAATTATAGGTTTATGTATGTATTTGAAAGTTTTTAATACTGGTAAAATAAATAAATTATTAACTTATTATTTCACATTAATTTTTTTAAATTTCTTAAGTATTGGATATTGATGAACCTTTTACACACATTTAAAAAAAAAATCTCCCAAAAACATTTTCAGAATTTGTGGTGTGGCTTAAATTCGAGTAAATATGGTAGAATAAGAAAATTAATTATTTCCTTTTTGTGTTACTGTAAAAATAAGCATTTAAAGAGTTCTGTTCAAAAATTGACTCTTATAATAGATCATATAATTCTCCAATAATAATATTATATTTTAGATGCTTATGTATGATAATTAGAAAATTTAGTCAATTTAATTAATAATTTACTAAACATTTAAAATAGAATACATAGTAACTGGAATGGGATTTAGACTTCTTATTTTTTGAGAGCTTTGCTGGTAACCAGATTAAAGATTAATTTCTGTACTCTACGCTTCATAAAATTACTTAGCATTATTGAGATTTCTTTTTTCTGAAAAATACTATCCTCTGACAGACAGACCAGTGTAATGTTAGTACAGGGGCTGGCAATTGTTTTGACTCCAGAGCCATGTTGTGGAATCTGAGGATATTGGAGAGCTGCATGATTGCATTAATTAATTAATTTTACCACAGAAAAGGTACAGATTGTACTATAAAAATTAATAAGTTAAAAGAAAGTAATAACAGTTTGTTCTCAATTTATTGTGCTAATTTCATATCATACATAACTGCAAGCATATTTAATTTTAAAATGAGACAAATATACTCTTTCTACACTATTCAGCAACATTTTTTTTTCTTTATTTTTACTTGTTATAAATGTTTTGTTAGTGCATACATGTTGATGTAGTCATTCTAGTGTAAAATACAAGAGGAATATTTGGTCACATATGGAAAAGAAATCTTGGTTCAAGGCAGACTTTCTGTCTTGGTGGGCCACAAAAATTTTTTTGTAAGCCGACTGTGGCATGCAGGTCGCGGTCCCCCCCCCCCCTTCTGTATTTGTATATTATTTTTACTGTTCTTATAATCTTTTGTTTCTTACAATTTTTTTATTTCTAGGAATGCACATTTGTATTTAATAAATTTTATTCTGTCTATTTCTATATTTTGTATATAATCATAAAAACCAATATTAAATCTTATTCTTTTGCATATAATCCTCTCCCCCCCCCCCATCCTTTTTACATAAAATTTTCAATATTTTCCCCTATTAAAATGATTTTTATAAAATATCTACCCTTGTTCTCCTTTAAAAAGTTTTTAAAAGTACAAGGTTAACAAAAACAGTATTTGGAGGGTATTGTCGACTTGTCATATAAAATGGTATATTTTTGCTTCTTCAATGCTTTCCTCCATTCAAATGATTGTTATAAAATATATATCAATGTTCTCCTTTAAAAAGTTTTTAAAAGTACAGGGTTAAAAAAAACAGTATTTGGAGGGTGGGGTCAACTTGTCATATAAAATGGTATATTTTTGCTCATTAAAGAATAGAGTTTAAAATGTTTTACCAACACATTTTTTTCAAACTTTTTCTGTACAAATTAAAATGATATTTTTGTTTTATACAGTCAACCAATTTCACCAAATCAAAAGACATCTCCAAATAAAAAACATTGCTAAATGCTGCCATCACTTCTGCTCATGCACGAAAACAAATTTCCTCTTAGTCTGTCAACAAATAAATTGGTGAGGATGTAGGAGAATTAAATATTGTATTTAAATGAGAGCATGTACACTTGAAATTAATGAAAGATCTAATAACTACATTGAGTAGCCAAAATGTTGTAACTACATTCCAAATCTCAATAAATAAGTCTTTATGTAAACAACACCATATACATTCACATAAGTATGAATCGGGCAGTCATACAGATCTGTGATGCTTCTTATTTCACCATTTTGAAAATACTCCACTAAATTCACTTCAATAGAAGGTAGATTGGAAATTTTGTTCATTTTTCACAATAAAATTAAAGAATGACATAAATTATTTACAATGTCATAACTTTTGACCATGCATGCTCAAGATTATTGTATTTGAAGATGCATAGGAATGGTTTTCCATTATTGGCTGCATATCTCAGCCCATTTGGGGAGGTCTTTTTTATATAACAAAATTGGTTGGCAGTATAAGTACCATGAAACTCTAAATAATTTTTTTTTTAATTTACATTATCTGTTTTTCCTACTTTTTCCCTTGTTTTTGTAATGAACTGCTATTAGGAAGAAAATATTAGATACAAAGAATAAGCAAAATGAAATACATAAACTGGTTATCTTAAAAATACATGAAATTCTTTTAGGATAAACATTTTTGAGGTCTATTCTAATATGCTTTTATGCTGTTAATTTCTTATTCTAGCTTGATGGGCTCATAATGTTAATGATTAAAAGCAATGATTGAAGCTTGCTATTATAGAAAATTAAAATTGTCAATTTATAGGAATGTCTTTCATGTTTTTAGAAACATTTATATGATGTATTTGTTAAAGATTTAACACATTGAGTTATGGATTTTTATTTTGGCTAAAAATGTTTACAAATTATTAAGGATATTTGTAGCAAATCGGTAATTTTTAGATGGTCTTCATTAAAAAAAAAGTTAAATTTGATTTATTTCCTTTTACATTAAGATGAATTGATCAGTATTTGTCATATTGTTGTAATTTGTTTATGTAACAATAGATGACAAATGTGTGTGCAGATATTTTATGAAATTTTTTCTTACTATGAAATAGTACTATTCATTGAAATAGATTTTAGCAGCATATATTAAATATTTCTGATGTACCTATGTGTGTGTATTTATATATGGGGGGAAAAAACTTGATTCCTATGAAAATGTTATTTTTTATTATTGATCATATCTTTCCCCCCTGACTTTACTACAATACCAAATGTAAAGTTTTACTTTATTACTATGAGGTGTGTCCTGAAACTAAGTAGTTTTGGAAAAACTTGGGTAAAAGATCTTTCTTCTAAACAAAATTTATTTTCATATGAAAGAGAATGTCGTAAACTATTTTTCTACGTGGTTACCACCATTGTTCGGACATTTGTGATATTGAGAAACCATCGTGTCTATACCCATCTTCAAAGAAAGATGCTGCCAGTGAAGAGAGCCATTGCTGAACAGTTCTTTGTGGAAACTCCATACAAAGCAATCTTATTCTGAATTGTCTGTTTTCACAAATTTTCTCATTCACTTTTTGTACCAAACCATCATTGACAACAGATGATTGTCCACTCCATGCATCGTCATGAAAACTGTTGTTCCCATCATTGAATGGTCAAACCCACTTTCTGATCATTCCATCACTCATTACATTTTCACCGTAAATCTCTACAAATTGACATTGGCTTAGTATTCTCTGCATTCAAAAAAATGGAAAACAGAATGCACTTCATTGTTGGCAGGGTCAGCAATTGTCTTAAACATTTTGAATGCTCACTAACACATGTAAAATCAACACAATCTGACTGTAATGATGTCACTGTACTGACAATGAACCAGAGACTCCAAAGCTACTGTTGCGTTAGAACGAAACGGTACTTAGTTTCCGCAGACACACCTCGTACATTATTTTTTAGGAATATAACACTTCATCTTAAAGTAATAATTAATCTCTTTATTATTCATTTCATTTGCTTTGAAAAATTTGTAAATGTTTTAAAAATATTAATTTTTTTAAAAAAATTTAGTGTATACTAATACACTAAAAACTGCATGAATAAAAAAATTTTTATGTATGTTTTAATTGAATTGAAGTAGAAAAAATGATGTGAAATTTTTCTTTTATTTGTTTTAGGAAGCTGTTCTTATTACACTGGCAACTTTATCAGACAAATTTTCTCCACCTGAAAGTACTGAATAAAGAACTATTTTTGTATTACATTGTATATGTTCATAATGATTTTTTATTTAAAAACACACATATGTTTGTTTTTTCAACAATTTAAAAATATGTAAATAAAATACATTTTTTTACACACAAAAAATTAATTTTATTTTTAGAATACTTAGGTTGTAGTATTACCTAGAAATGTTTTCTGAGGCTACTTTGAGAAGATGATTTGAAAATTTTTCTGTTTATATTGAACTGAAAGACAAATAGACTCTTATGAATCAGCACATCATTAGACTTTTTTTTTTCTTTTCTGTTTTCATTTTAATATCATTCAATAAATATTTGAGGAAATGTGTCTTCCTCTTAATTGAAATGTAATAAGGGTCTCTTTGTGTAACATTAAAAAATCGGATCCAGATTTAGAATATTTTTTAAATAAAAAAGTGTTTTAATGTTAATATTTTTTTATGGCTGAGAACAGTATATTTTATCATACTACTCATTTTTATGACTGTTGACCCATGTTTTCTGATATAGAATGTGTTTTACACTTTTTTTCCTAATGCTAAATGTATGCTTTATGTGTTAAAATAAAAAAAAAAATCCTATAATATAAACACATGTATGAATTGCAATGTTACAAATTTTCGTGAAAATTGAGACAATTTTTCTATCTGAAAATGTGCTTCACATTCAGTTCAAACTCTCTTGCTTTTGACAAAGGCAACCTTAAATCTATTTGAAAATCAGAACACATATAGTTTCCTAAAATATTTTAATTACCTTGAATCCATCAATTTATTTATTGTTTTGATACATTTTTTTAAACAGTTATCTTATAGCTATATTTTATACATTATTGAAGAGTGCTGAGACTTGTTTACCACAAATTATTATCATAGATCATATATATTTTACACCTTCTTTAAGATGTCTAAAAATCATTGTTGCTTGAAACAAGGTACATTAATCAAGATATGTGTGCTTTTTAAAGGACAGATAATTTTATTTGAATGTCATAAACTAGGGGTCTTCAACCTGTGGCCCTTTATTTGAATTTGAAGCAATTAAAAAAACATACCTTGTCTGCTTTTGGTCATTAAAAAAACACCATTTATTCTGTTGTTTTTGATAGATAAAGTTTTCTGAAAATGACAAATTTTTCTACAATTTCAATGTATTTTAAATAACATTAAATATAAAAAATGTGACTATACATAAAATCTCAGAAATTTTCGGAAAAAGGGTAGACTTATCTTTAACAGGTTATCAAAGTATTTTAATTTGACTTCCATTTAACATTTTTGGAACTGATATGTATATATATATATACACTGGTGTGCAAAACTTAAGCAACAGGTGGGTTTATTGCCATAACTTCACGAAAAATCATCTGAGAGACAGGAAATTCTGAAATGAGGGAGAGTATTATGTACGTAAAGGATGACGAAAGCATCGGCGCTGAAAAAGGAATACAACGCACACGGTATGGAATCAAACAAAAACAAGCTTTATTGAACGCATAGTATCGTGACTCATGATTGTCTATCCAACAGGAACAACAACAAGCAGATGTTCCTTAATATGGTATATGCCCTCCCCTTACTACAATGGTTGCTTCGCACCGTCTCCGCATACTCAGAACCAGCTGGTGCAACATTTCTTGAGGTAGGAGTGCCCATTCCTCAATCAAAATCTGTTTGAGTTGTTGGTTGTACTCCGGTGATGTGAGCGTGTGGCAATACGTCTCCCCAAAGCATCCCACACATGTTCGATGGGATTTAAATCTGGGGAGCACGCTGGTCAATCCATTCGAGTGATATCTTCACTTTCCAGCAGCTCCTCAACAGCAAGAGTGCGATGTGGCAGTGCATTGTCATCCATAAAGATTAAGTCTGGGCCAATGGCACCTTGGAAAAGATGCAGATGGGGAAGAAGTACCTCCTCACAATAGCAATCCCCGGTTACAGACCCATTTTATTACTTTGCAGCGACTCTGTGCACTATCACACTTGATTCCTGTAACTTAATCACTCTGCTTATTGCTAGAGCTATGAATGTTTGATCACTGCATTATTATTAAATTATCTATGTTTGTGTACATGAAAACAATTATAATTCATTCTGTTTTAAATTTTCACTCCAGTAACTGTTTGTAATTGGTCCAAATCTGATATACAGATAAATATTTTTATATGCGCTCTGGAGGATTATTGTGTTTTTCCAAATTGACCAGCCAGGTCATTTGAGTTGACCACCCCTGCTCTAGAATATTTTTGTTCCAGGAGGTTTTCTGTGTTTCTCTGGTCAAATCACTTTTGCTTTTGTAATTGCTTCTGTACTTTAATCTCTGTGTGATAACAAACAATTTTACATTTTTAAATTATCTTAATCCTTATCAATATGATTCTAGTATTATGACTATGTGACAGCATTTAATTCATTATAATAATATCCTTAAATAACGTTGTGTTATTTTATAAATTTAGTCTAGTTTTGTTGTTTAAAACATATTACTATGAGCATATTTTTATTGCAGATTTTTTTTAAAAAAATAAAATGTTAATTTTCCAAAATTAAAGCAAAGAAGATATTAAGAAGAAAAATAAATAATTATTAAAATAAGATGAGACTTAAAAGTACAGAAAAGGTTCTTCATTTTTCAATCCCTACTATTAGCTCACTCTTCCTTTATTATTTATTTATATGTATATTTATCTTGTTCAAATTTTCAATTGTTAATAAAATACTTTCTATTCATCAAATCATATTCAAATACATTTTTTAAAACTTGTAGTGGATGACACTTGATGTTAATACAGTTTTTCAAATATTAATTTAATTAATTACTGATTTTCGACGCCAACTTAAATTTGTCTCCATTGTTTTAACAATGTAACTGTTAAAACAATGACAAACCGCTTTTTCAGCCAAACCGGATGTGCATTGTTACATCAAATGCAGACAAATCCTGCTCTTTTTTAAATCCCTCTACTACTATTTCACACTCTCTCCTATATATATATTTACTATCGTTCAAATTTTCAATCGTTAATAAAATACTTTCTATTCATCCATTCAAAGTAGGAATTGACTTTTTTTTTTATTATTGTGTAATATAGGGTGTTTTATTTTTCAGTCGCATGTTCATAATTGTATATTTCCTGAATTACTGAAAAGAATTCTGTAAAATTTTGTATTTAAAGGTTTTTTTAACATGAGAGTTTTTAAGTGTATGAAAATATTAGTACATGAGTTAGAGTTAAATTTTGTGTAGCTTTATTTAACCGATTAACTTAGTGTGACGCGAATTCATCATACCCGAGAAACATCTTCAAAGGGCATTTATATTGCTTTTATTTATTAATTCTAGCGTGGTTATATGCCACCATATTGTTGATGGATCTCAACATTCACATTCTTGCGATTAGTCCCCACTTGAATGCTATTCATGAAATAAAGGCTGCCACACACGCATTCGCTGGCTCATACATTGTAGTAACACTTCGAATCCTTATAATTCGGTTTAATTTTAATCTGCATTTGAATATTTTACATATTAGTAGTGTTTTGCTAACTTGAGTAGTTGCTAGTTATTTATTTCATAATTTGGCTAAAAGTTATTTTAAGAAAGAAAATGTTTTTGAATTGTTCTGAGAATAATGAAATTTTGCTCGGTAGGTTAGGTAAACAACGTCGAATTATAAGAAGCAATAACGATTTTTTTATGGATGGACCATATTGCAACTCGTGGCACTTGTTCTTGGTAATCCCTACGAAAGGGATTTTAAGAGCATCTTCCCTATCCTATGGGTAAATTTATACAGCTAAAAAGAGAAGTAATTATTTCGTTTGGGAGTGTGATAATAATTTTTTTACCAATTTTTTTTTTTTTTTTTGTTTAATTGAATGCTGTATATAGCATTATCGTCTGAATTTTTATTGTTCTATATGATGATAAAATTATGAAATCAATAAAATATTAATGAATATATTATAAAAATATAGAAGGAAATTTTTAAAAATGTATGTTTAGAATTAAACAACACTGACCTCAGAATAAGGAAATATATTACAGACCGGATGATGCGGTGTTAAAAGTATTTCTTTACAAGTAGTATGTAATTCTCAGAGAAAATTACGGTGAGCTATATTGAACATTATGAGCAACGAACAACTAATATTGTTTTATTTTTAAAAATGCTGATTTCTTTCTTATGATATAAAATGGCTCAAGTAATTCGCACTAAGAAAACTAATGCGCACCTTAGATTCAACTTCTACGAAGTCCGAAGGTAGTTTTGTGGCTTTAATTAGATTCTTCATTTGGGGGTCATGAATTCGAACAATATTTGGAGCATTCTCCATTAAGTTAAGCTTTGTTGTATGTAATGTAAAATATGATGCTAACTTGGGAAATAATGCTCACTAGCTTTGCTGTGTGGAATATGATGTTAAGGTATCCGACTACGTTCGGAACCGTGATTTTAAAAAGGAGCATAAATGGATAATTTTTATGATATTTAGTGTCACTTAGATTAGAATACATATATAAAATTGTTTAAAGGACATTTTGACAAAAAAAAATTATTTAAATACAATATTTCGGCAAAAAATTAACTTAGAATAACCTTTTTTCAAAATGTTCTCCGTTTGTGAAAAATGCATCTATTAAAATAATATTTTGCCTGTATATAGCTCAGACCTCTGTACAGAGGCTCAACTATGTGTTTTGAAAAATTCACATTATTTTCAGAGTTACGACCATTTGAAATAATTATCGGCGTTTTTTTCTTAAAATTGCTTCCCTCTGATGTCGTAAAACATGGATAAACCCACTTCTAAGTTATATATTTCAAAAATTCTAGTTGAGCCTCTGTACAGAGGTCTGAGCTATATATAGGCAAAATATTATAATAATAGAAGCATTTTTCATAAAAGGAGAATATTTTGAAAATGGGTCATTCTATGTTCACTTTTTGTCAAAATATTGTACTTAAGTAATTTTTTATTGCAATACTATTCTTAAAACAATTTTATATACATGCTCTAATCTTAAGTGACACTAAATATCATAAATATTATCCATTTATAAGCTTTTGCAAAATCACTGTTCCGAACGTAGTTGGATACCTTAAGTGGGAAAAATTTCAGTGCATATTTTTTTTATAAAAAAAAATGAAGCGTCCTGAAAAAGATAACCCGAAATTTCGTATGCAAATTCCTTTTTTCCACGAATACAAGTGATTGAATTTTCAAGGCTAACAACTCATTTTTTTAAAGTGTAACTAGCGTTATATAAAATAGTTTACAATTGCGCTTTTTTTTATTTTTACTCGTTATCAACGTTGCAGTTCCTGCGAGACACAACCAATAATGCCGCTGATGATGTTGTCGATCGAATAGCGAATTGTACGATTTCGAACGTGGTCTCATACTTAGGATGCGTGAAGATGGCGTGTCATAACGCAATAAACCGCAACGTGACTTTTCATTTATACAGGCTGAGTAGTAGTTAGCCTAATTTGAAAGAAATAAGCTATAAAATTGGTTTAAATTAGAAAAGCTTTGAATACACACACTGGCTAATGAATTAGAAACCTTTGAGATTTGCATTCAAATGCGTGCAAGGGATGAAGTATGCAATTTTTTTTTTATGCCGTGGGTTACACGTGATTAGAATGCCAGTGTAAGTAAGGTATAAGAGTGCGCTTTTCACGTTGCATGATGTAAAATGGGAAAAACGACAGATTTTTTCACCATTTGAAAAAGGGCTTATTTTGGTGCCCGCTCAACAGGGGCCTCAATCTCGAAGACAGCAAATCTCACTAGGCTCTTAAAAGCAGCCACATCAAAGGTCTTCGAAAGTTGGAATCAGAACCCGAAGTCCTTCTCTAGAAGTCGTAACTGCGGTTAAAGCACAGTCAGGCTCTAGCAGTTTTGCCACCCCGGACAAAAATGAAAAATGCCGCCCCCAGTGGAGCACACAAGGGGGGGGGGTCCGGAGCCCTCCCCCGAATAGGCCTTGATTCTTTTTTTCGATTGGTTATAATCCTATGTGTATATATTACTTAGAGTTTAATTATGTATTTGTTATTAATAATTAATTAATGCTAATTATTTATTCAATAATTTTGTATTGTTTTTGGGCGCTACAGGCCGCCTCCATAGATATATATATTTATCTTTATTTTAAAAAAAATACAAAATAATGCTAAATTCAGGACATAATTACCTGTTATTATTTCAAACGAGTTATATGTAAGAGAAGGAATCGTCCCTTTCAACAGGCCAATTTCTTCGAAAAAGAGTCTACTAATGGTGGGCATCACAAGCGTTTATTTTAACTTGTAGTAACTCTATTAAAGACCAAAATAAAACATTTTCTGTAGTTCTCTAGCTACCAAAAACTTATTACCCTAGTCCCCTTTTAGATAGCTGTCACCAGACATCATATGGGTGAAAAGAATATCCATTGTGACCCCCCTCCGGAATGGAGTGAAGGATATGATTTAACCTTTAATCCCCCTCGAACTCTTCAAGTTTTAATATAAAACAAATAAGATACTTTAAATGAAATACCAAATTCACACCCAATAATCAGGGTGTTTCATATTGAATGGTACAAAAGAAAACATTATTGTGAACGTTGTAATTAATATATTTAGAAAATTCAAATTTACCTCAAAACTACATTTATTCAAGTTTCAACAGGTGTTCAATATGTGCCCCTCCGGTGACACGACAGATGTCTACTCGGTAATCGAGCTCCTGCCACACTCGTGATAGCATATCCCCTGTGATGGAGTTCAACATTGCAGTTATCCGCTGCTTCAGTTCCTCTAAGTCCTGAGGAAGTGGACGCACAAACACCTTGTCTTTAGCGAAACTCCAAAGAAAAAAAAATCACAGGCCGTTAGATCTGGTGATCTCGGCGGCCAATGAAGACATGTCAAATCCTGTGGCCCAGCACGACCAATCCAGCGATGGGGTATACGTTCGTTCAGGAACTCATGTACGTTTTTATTCCAATGTTGGGGAGAACCATCTTGCTACAAAATAAATTCAGAAACAGCTTTCTCCAACTGGGGGAGAAACCCCATTAATCGATTTTTCAGCAAAGAAAAATGGACCAAAAATACAACTGTTTGATAAAGCGCAGAAAATGTTCACCTTGGGAGAATCACGCTGATGTTCTAATGTTACATGGACATTTTCTGTGCCCCAAAATCGCAAATTATGGCAATTAACTTTGCCACATAAGTGGAACGTGGGTTCATCGGTAAACACCAGTGTGTTTGCGAAACCATTCACGTTGAGTTTTTCTTGAAATTCCACACAGAAATTCTTACGCAACGGTTTGTCAGTTGGTTTTAAAGCCTGGACCATCTGATCTGTACGGCTTGAATTGGAGACGCTTCCGTAAAACGCGCCACACCGTTGTGTGAGGGACAGCCAGTTCTGCACCTGTACGTCGCGTTGATTTTGAGGGATTCCGTAAAAACGAATCACGAATTACTTCAACCACTTCGGGTTTTTTTTATTTCGTTCTGGGCTTTTTTTCTTGCATAAGCATCCGGTATCCTGGAACTGCTTCACCCACCTGCTTATGTTATGCCGATGCGGTGGTTCTTTACGAAATTTCGTGCGAAAATGTCTTTGCACAACAGTTATCGAGGAGGTTTTGGCATATTCGAAAACGCAATACGCTTTCTCCTGCATGGACGACATTTTGTTTAACAGCGCCCCTAGAGGCGAGTTCGTCATTCGATAATTTTTCCCTGTTGCCAAATAAAACTTGTATAATTGTAGTTGCAGAAGAAATTTGTTTCGGCTGAATAAATCCATTACGGCAGTCACACTGCGCTATTCTTTTTGTACCATTCAAAATGAAACACCCTGTATTTCAGAAAACATATCAAATTTTTGTAACGAAAAAAAATATATTTTTCAAATTTGATCCAAATAGCGCCCCTTAAATTTGCCGCCTCGGGCAGAGGTCCGGTTTGTCCGGCCCTAAAGCCACCCCTAGCACAGTTTCCCATAAGCGTAATAGGCGTCGTCTCTGACGAATTGTACCGCAGAAGGGACTCAACTGACACAAATCGTCAACCAAAGCCCAACAGATTTCAGCGAGAGACAACAAGCAACAGATTTCAGCTCAGAAGATAGGAATGCGTAGGCGGGTGCCCAATGAGAAACTATTCATTTTTGCACGAAATGCAAAAATTCGTTTGCAGTGGTGTCGGGAAAGAAGGTTCTGGATATTTTATAGGATTTGAAACTGGTAATGAGGTCGGATGAATCACATTACACCTTATATTGCACTGATGGGAAGACGTCGAATTTGGCGAGAACCCCATGAAGCCATCTTGCCTTACTCGCACTGTGAAGGTTCTGATGGGAGTATCATGATATCCAACATATTCTGCTGGCATGGAAGAGGTGTCCTCATAAAGGGGCGGCTCTAGGGCCGGATACTTGCCCAAGGCGGAAAATTCTAAGGGCAACATTTGAATCGAATTGGAAAAAAAATATATGTTGGAAAAAATTTGATATATTTTCTGATATAATATTGGGTGTAAATTTGGTATTTCATTTAACGTATATTACTTCCTAATTTTGTACTCTGTATGTTTAATGTGAGTTTTCTTTTATGTTGAAGGGAAAGAGTTCGAAGTGGGAGTACAAGTTTAATCATGAAATTTGATAAGTTTACACATTTTTCATTAGTAAATTTCTCCTCATCCCGGAGTATGTCATAACGGACATTCCTTTCACTCGTACGACGTCCGTTGTCAGCTATCCAAAAGGGGACAGGGGCAATAAGAATTTTTTGGAGGTAGAGAGTCACAGGAGATTTTATTTTTAGTCTTGAGTGTAGTTATTATAAGTATATAAAAGTATATATTATTATAAGTTAAAATAAACGTTTGTGATCCCCACCATCAGTAGACTCTTTTCAGAAGAAATTGGCATGCTGAAATGGACGATTCCTTCTCTAAAGTTTTACTCCTTTGAAGTTATAACGAGTAATTATGTCCTTGGAGGCCCATTGGTAGCGTTTCGCGCTTCCACACTACAGGTTGGGGTTCTATTCCCGGGCTGGAAGGGGTTGACTCAGCCTTTCATTCTTTCTGCATTAGGTCGATAGATGAACTTGCTTCGGGACTTAAACCCTGGGGTCTCGTTTCAGACTGACCACCTGATCGGGACATCTGCCCATGCACCTCAGCGCCCAATGGTCACGTATACTAAGGATGAGCACAGTAATCCCTGGCCCTCATAGGCTGTTGCGCCACTGAGTGTGAGTTTAATTATGTCCTTAATTTCGAATTATTTTGTATTTGACTTAAAATTATATATATAATATAACGTTACGTTGCCTTTTTGTTCGCTAGAATTACTCCCAAGTTTTTCGGTGTGTATCTATGTGAACAATTTATCTTTTTTAATTGTAATTTTTTTTTTTTTTTTCTTTGGAAAGAGGGGCGGCATTTTCCATTTTTGTCCGGGGTGGCAAAACTGCTAGGACCCTGTCTGGTATATCTCGAGGATAAACAAACAGCTATGAGATACCTAGAGACATTGGCAGACCAAGTGCACCCAGCAATATTGAATTTTTATCCTGATTGCGATGGATACTTTAAGGACGATATATAATGCAACTATACATCGTGCCAGAAGTTTTCAAAATTGGCTCACTGAACTTCAGTCTGACTTCTAGCATCTTCCCTGATCACCGCATAGTCCGGATCTTAACCCCATAGAAATGTGTGGGATATGGTGGAAAGATAGATCAAAGAGCACTCTATCTTTCATCTAATTTACAAGACCTAAAAATTTGCATAGCCAATGCATGATATTCTCTGGATGTAAATGCACTCCAGAAACATGTAGACTCAATGCCCAAACGAATCAGAGCAGTTATCCATTCAAAAAGCGGCCCAATAAGATATTGACCTTGGATTTCTAATTCATTGGCCAGTGAGTGTATGTATCATAGCTTACACATAAGTGTGATTTTACTTACCATGTAACACGCACTTTAAACACAAAAAATAAGATCAAAATGTACGGGTGCGCGTTATACGCCAGATACACTCACTTCCAAAAGTTAAGCACGGAGAGGAAAATGCTAATTTCCGGAAACCAATCAGAATTGAAGAGGATGCAATTCGCTGCAGAGGTAGATGGAGGTATGCAAATATGTTAGTTAACAGCCAATCGTGCTTTCATGTCAAGAAATATGCAAAAGGGCAGTCTTATAAGCCAGCTTTATGAAGGGTTACATAAGTTGATTGTAAGTGCTGATAGAAGGTGTTTAAAACTTTCGTACAATTTGTTTTCAAGACATACGTGTTTCTATGACTTCCAGAAAACGAATGGAAGATTCTGAGCGCTGGCGTGCTGTGGAGCGCATTGAAGCAGAGCAGTCGATCACAGATGTTGCTCTTTTCATCGGCGTTCATCATTCTGTAATTTCACGTTTATGGAAACAATTCCAAACCACACAGACAGTTGTCCGAAGGCCCGTAGGTGGTCGCCCAAGGGTTACAATCCCCGCGGAAGATTGATATATTGCTATTGTAGCCAAGCGGAATCGCAGAGAGACCTCCACACGTATGACATCTATGGTTACAGCGTCCATCGGTAAGGCTATATCTGCAGCTACTGTACGCCGAAGATTACATATGAATGGACTGTATGCCCGGGTACCTCGAGTTTGTGTTTCTCTATCCGTCCAATCAAGAGGGGCACGATTAAAGTGGTGCCGGGAACATGGCAATTGGACTGCGTCTGACTAGGGAAATGCCATGTTTACTGATGAGTCAAGATTTGCTCTGAAGCTAGATGACAAGAGTATGAAGATATGGCGTAAACAAGGAACACGCAATCAACCTCAGAACATCACCGAACATCCCGCATTCCGAAGCGAAAGCATTAGGTGTGGGCAGGGATTTCATTAGGATACCGCACCGACCTGCACATTTTTAAACGGGGTTTTGTGACGGCTGTCCGGTATCGAGAAGAAGTCCTAGAACCCATTGTGAGATTGTACGCTGCAACAGTTGGCCCTACTTTTGTTTTAATGGACGATAACGCACGTCCCCATACAGCTGACATTGTTGATGACTACCTGGAGAGTGAAGGGATTGCGCGTATGGCGTGGCCAGCATATTCGCCCGACCTTAATCCCATTGAAAATCTTTTGGATGCTCTCGGCTTTGCTGTATCTTCACGTTTCCTACCTCCAGCCACTCTTATTGATCTGGAAATTGCTCTACAAGAAGAATGGCAATTGCTTAATTCTACGGTGGTTGACCACCTAATTGAAAGCATGGTCAGAAGGTGTAAACTTTGCATTTATATGAGGAGGGATCACATACCCTAATAATGTCCTCTTTTTTTTTCATTTTATGCTGTTTATTTTCACTTTATACATAATTCTGTTCAAGTCTCCAGTATGACATTATCTGATAACTTACAAAAATTTAATATTGTTTTCATTTCTGTATTTAATTATTGATTTTGTTTTATGTATAAATATACATGCTACTTTACTGCCAAATTTTGTGTCAATCAAAGCAGTATTTGTTAATTTTTTTGCATTTTACATCTTCGTGCTTAACTTTTGGAAGTGAGTGTATAAAAACGATAACTCTAAAAATGAAGAAAAGATGAGCAATAAAAAATTAGATTCCTACATATATCCAAATACTTTTTATTTAAGAGAAATAGTATTTCTTTTGAACTTTCATTATTGGACAACATGAAAAAAACCTCTAAATTCGTCTTTCGTTATATCTTCAAGTACATCATCGAATTCTGTTTCATATTTGCACCGTCACTGTTACTCTGATCTATAAAAAATAATTATCTTCCTTTCCATCTAGATTGTTAGATATACTGCTTCTTTTAAATA
>BMAV01006296.1:38166-52737 GCA_019973955.1 Trichonephila inaurata madagascariensis
ATCTTCCTTTCCATCTAGATTGTTAGATATACTGCTTCTTTTAAATATTGTTTTAATTATACCAAGCTTAATTTCATTTCATGCTTTAATTATCCATTTACAGACTATTTCTAATCTTCAAAAGATGAGAGAACTGCACATGTGCATTTCAAATTTTTTCCTAAACAAGTAATATATATATATAAAAATAAATAAATAACTAAAAAAAATTAAGTCTCAATTCCTACTTAGATCAACAAAGAAAATTTTATTTTAGCTACTTTTTATTAAATAGTTACAATTAATATAAATATGTATATACATATGGCAGAATAACAACATTAAGTGGTAATTATTTTTTATTAATTATCATTAAAGTATCGTATTCATCCCCAAAACAATCGTGTCTATAAAATGTCAGGGTTCAACTGAATGCTTTAAAACGTGACAAAAAAAAAACCTTTTCAAGTTTTGACACAAGTCGCCAAAAGGGTCGCTAAGTCGCTAAAAATGATGCTAACGTGACTGTATTTGTAGTTCTTTAAATAATTAGTTTTAATTAATTTTTATTAATTATAATTAAATTATTGTATAGTCATCCAAAATAATCCTGTATAAAAATTTCAGCTCAATTGAGCGCTTTAAAATGTATTTTATTAACGATTGAAAATTCCACCAAGATAAATAAATAAATAAATATATAGAGAGTGTGAGCTATATAATAGTGTGTAGGAATTGAAAAAAAGGTAGGCATTATACGGTGAATATACTGAAAACGTGAAAAGCTCACTCTGAAAGTATATGTGCACGTTATACTCTGGAACAGTGGTGTAACGTACACCCCCCTTCGTGAGTGGGGGGGGGACAGAACTCTAGAGGGCCCAAAGCCAGACTGATGCCAAGTACCCTTTGTAAGATTCGGCATGGGGCTCAAAACCTGACTTTGCAGGGGCCCCCCCAACATTCTCCGTTACGCTACTGCACCAGAATATACTATATATCATATACGTGCAAAAAATGTACTTTTCTTCACTTATAGGTCCTTTTTTCAGGCGAACACAAACATGTAGCAAGAACACTGGCCCTTTTCCGTGCCTTCGTCGAATTAGGTTTAGAAAAATCTAAAATTGAAGAAAAGAAACACTAGTATAAATTTAATGTTGTATATTAGAATTATATTTTTACATCTTAGTATTCTATGGTTTCCACGAAATTAAAAGAATGCACAATCTTTTGTAGTCTAAGTTAGAGCTATTTTGCGTGGCCGCGGTAGCCGAGTGGTATAGGTATCGGATCGTGGCTTGCCTTGTCACGAGTTCGATCCCAATACCACTAAAGACCCTCCGTGTAGGACAGCGATGCACGTTAAATCTGTCGAGAGCTGAAACGTGTCCTCCCGTTGGTGTGGCGTAGCAGTTAGGAGAGGAGGTACCAGCTCAGGTGTCATCCACCTCACTTGACCACGGTTCAAAATTACGTGGTCCGTCGCCAAAAACCCTCGAGTAGCTGAACAGTGCGACTTTAATATTCAATCAATCTAGAGCTATTTTGCAATATAAATAAAACAAGTTACGTTATTAAGCGAAGAGGCAAAAGTAGACGAGAGAGAGATTACGCACATGAAATTATAAAGTTTTTTCTCAATAAGAATGCTGCAAACGTTGTACACTACTCTTAACACCCATCTGCTGAGAGTGTATGCATGAGTTATTGCACGGAATTTTTAATTTGTCGCTTTCAAGGTCGTGGCAAGATTTTTTTTTCCTTATTTGTTGTTTTCATTTATCGTAAATGTATATATTTTTAAAGATGTTATTACAATTATAGAGAAAATGAAGTAATGCGCCAAGAATACATGTTTGTTTTTATGGTTTTTCCTTGCCATTTTATGCATAGTGATATTTATATATCGTATTTTATTTAACTCTATTTAATGATTACTGCTTTATCATTCTATTCTAATCCTATGGATTAGAAGTGATTATTGTATGCAGAAAAGAGATCAGAATGACAACGTAATATGATTGAACAAGCGGTACTTAAATATTATACCATCGGCCAATTTTGCCAAGTAAGATCTCACCAATTCCACGGAAGTCGCCAAATGTTGCCATCATTATTATTTTTTTGAAAGATGCTCAGGAACGGTTTTCCACTTTTGGCTGCATATCGTGGCATTTGGTGACATCTTTTGATTTGAACTAATTAGTCCATGATATAATACATAAGTACCAAACTTCCATATAATTCTGTTCAATCATTTTTTTCTTTTATCTGTTTATTTCTGTCCTGCGATAGTTTGGTATAAAGGAGTTGCAAAAAAAAGTTAAATTTTGATTTGTAGCTTTCAAATAGTGAAGGAACCTCAACAGAACGACGAAGCAATTTTAATAAAACTACTCTTAGAATTACATATTATTCAATGCAATTAACCTACCATTTCTTTCCGGTAATAACTAATTACAGAAAATCTTGTAGCAAATACACACAAGTTCCAATCCAAGTAAGCCTATCAAAATGATTCAGTTTTGATGAAAACAAATTAAAAGAAGTCTTAGAAGTCTATCTTAAAAAAGTTCAATGTCATATCGAGAGAAAAAAAAATAACTTGATAAGCGTATTTGATGAAGTCATTCACTAGTTTCCGGTGACTTCTAACTGAGCTTTTGTCAGTCACGAAATCCAGATAATATGTTTATTGATAACATCCTTTAATCTAAAAGAAAACCTTCAGATTGCACCCGGAAAAATTCAACTCTTTATTCATAGAGTAAACAACATATCGAAAACTCTTTCGCTTTCCTGCTCCGAAAATTTTGAAAACTTATTGTGTTGTTATTTCATCTTACGTGTATTAAACATGTTTGAAAGTCTACTGAAGGTCAAAAACGAAGTTTGGATCGCTGTATTCGTTACATTTTTAGTTTATATTATTGGATATTTAATCCGAAGGTTTCGATTAAAATTCCCACCAGGCCCTACAGGTCTACCCGTCGTTGGATATCTCCCTTTCTTGTCAAAGGATGTTCATTTAAAATTCATAGAGTTGGCCAAAAAATATGGAGATGTTTTCAGGTTAGTAAAGCTTTTTTTTATTTTTCGAAGAATATTAAAAGTCAATCTGCATTTATTGTGTTTTTGTTAAAAATTGTGTAAAATCTGAAGTATAATTCACTTCCTTTACTTTGTTTCCCTGTAAATCGTAGAAAACTTTCTTCAAACAGCGTTGAATAAGAAAATAAAATGGGTTTATTTTAAAGACGCTTCAGTATTTTCCTGTCGTATTTATATTCCATAGAACATTTAAAAAATATCATTCATTTAATTTAAACGTTTTCCTAAAAATTTTTAACGTGGAACTCATTTTTGAATGTATTAGTTTACTTAATGGCTTTGTTATCTTACTCATGTCTCGTTTTTATTGTTTTATTTCAAAATAAAAGATATTTTGTAATTTGCGATTAATTGAAAAAAATTATGATTGAATGTTAGGAATGCGATGAATGTTAGAAATTCCTTTCAGATAATTAAAGTATTTTTTTAATATATAGTTCCGAAATTTCCTCTTTTTATTATTAGTTCTTCAAAATATATAAAGCATTTTAAATCCTTCCTTCTGGCTTAAAAATATGTGAAGAGGAAATATGAGTCGCTCAGAAGCCAATGCGGTTAAGTCCATTTTTTGGACATTTTCTGATTCTTATAAATTTTGATAAAATAAATAATATTCTTCTTAATAACTAAGAAGAATATTATTTATTTTATCAAAATTTACAAAAATTGGAAAATATCAAAAAAATGGACTTTTGTATTGGTTTCTGAGCGACTCATATAATCCTTACCTCTTCGAATTCTTCTTCAAAATGGAAAACATTTCTTATACATATTTAAAAATATAATTTGAATGAACATAACTATTAGTTATTAATCATTTGTAACCGTTTTGTGTATGTATTAATATTTTAAAAATAATAGAATTATTCTTATTTGCCAAGTATAATTTTTTAGCAGACGATTTATTTTTTTAAATTTATTTTCTGGCTAATGTAAAATGTTTTCTGACAATAGAATAGAACTTTAGAGTTAATGTTCTGTAAATAAAAGTTGGTTTTGTAGATATTCTGAAGTAATATTTGTCTCATATTTACCAATAATTACACAAAACTGACTCACATTCTCTACTAATAAATCTACATATGCTTCCAAATAGTTCTAATATTGTTGTAGCAAAATGATTTTAAACAGTTTTGAACATATGTTGTGGGAAGGCTGAACATGTTGCATGGGTGATCTTTTGATCAATTGGTCGTGACTTTGACATATTTTAAAATTTGAGTGTTTTATCTATTCATGTTATTAAAATCTGTCTAAATTAATACAGAATTTATTTACTCTATTTCATTGCTGTAACATTTTTGTTTTCTTCTATGAATAATACCTTTAATTTGCATTACATGCTTTATTATAAATAGCAATCTACATTCTTTAAAATATAGTTCTTGCGATATTTTTACTTTTTAAATAATATTCATTTTCCTCTAAGAGCTACTATATGTTCAATTATTAATTATGTATATATACACAGTGGGCCACAAAAGTGTTCGTACACTTGCAATTTCCAAAAAAAAATTTTTTTTCCAATGTTTTTGACAAGTAAAAATTAATATATCGGAATTGTAATTTTTTTGTGATATTTGCAACTTGTCCTTAATAGAATGACATAATCAAGTTTTTAAAAATAGTATAACTATTTTTTAAAAAAATTAATAATCAAAAAGCTACTAAAAAATTACGCCACAAAAGTTTTCGTACACTTAACAAAAATCTCAACACAGCTTTAAATATTGTGTGTGTGTACCTCTTTCTTAATCTAGTACTTAGTAGGATATCTTTTAGTGTCCACAACAACTTTTAAGCGTCTTGGAATAGATTTAATCAGTTTTTTGTAAGTTCTGCATCGATTTTTCTCTATGCTTCTGTGATTATTGCTTTTACTTCCCATTATGTGTTTACATGCCATGTTTTCTTTTCTTAAAAATCAAATTCTTACCAGATATGTTCTACTGGGCTAAATAATGGTATTGAGAGGTGTTTTCAGATTTTGGGGACGGTTATAGAGGCACCAGTGGCGTACATTGAGAGCAGTGCACTTAGCATCATTTTCCTGCTAAAAAATGAAGTCGTCTCCAATATCCAAATTTTGGGCGTATAATTTAAAATTTCTCTTTAAATATTTAAATAGAGCTCATGTTTCATAATACCATCAAAACATAACAAATTACCGTATTCTGAAGCCGATTTACACCCCCACTCAGAAACACTTCCACCTTCATGGTTCATTGATCCAACTAGATTCTTGGGATTAAGTTTCAGAAAATTCAAAATTGACAGCAAATTGATTGAGATGACAGAAAATTCAACATTTTTGGTTCCGAAGGGTGCATAATAGTTTATAAATGATAAAATGAGGAATTTTATCCTATAAATTTATGTGAACAAGAACTCCTCCATCTCTATGCTTAACCATCTAGGTGGAGGTGTTCTTGCGTGGGGTTATAAATCGGGTTCAGGATTAAGTAATTTGGTATTTTTTGATGGTATTGAGAATCATGAGCTCTATTTAAATATTTTAAAAGGAAATTTTAAATTATCCACCCAAAATTTGGATATTGGAGACGACTTCATTTTTTAACAGGATAATGACGCTAAGTGCACTGCTCTCAATGTACGCCACTGGTGCCTCTATAACTGTTCCCCAAATCTGAAAACACCTCTCAATTACTTTATTTAGCCCATTAGAACATATTTGGGGATAATTTGATTTTTTAAAAAAAGAAAACATGGCATATAAACACATAATGGGAAGTAAAAACAATAATAACAGAAGCATGGAGGAAAATAGAAATTACTTAAAAGTACGTAAAATTTGTAAATTTGTGTTCTATTCAAATTACTAAATTAAGAGAAATTAACTTGAAATATTAATACATCAATTAATTGTGTATTTTCATACATCTGAAAATGTTGAGACTAATTTAGATTTTGGAAATATTCGATTCTGTTTACTTTTTTACGCACTTATTTTAATTAATACAGCCGGCTGTGTGGCGTGGTTGGTTTGTCGCTGGCTTTCTGCACCCAAGGCCCGCGGGTTCGACCCCGGCTCAAGTCGGTGGATTTTCATGATGCAGAAAATCGACAGTGGTTATGTCGTATGGTTATACGCGGCATGTAAAATATCCCTAGAGTGTCTGTTTAGCTTGGGTACTCTCGGCAGAAATAAATCCTAGTACAGGTTCGCATCGTCAAAGCTCAGGTGCCTCCCTCTAGGGAGGAAACTGGGCGTCAAAATTACCTGCGGCGATTGGTGCCCGCATATATGGTGTCGCACTAAAAAGAGATACCAGCTTCCGGGAAATGTACTAGGTCTGCAATGGAAAAACTCCAATCCTCAGCCATTAAGAATAAAAAAAAAATAGTTAATACATTTAACTAGTGTATCTGGCATCAAATACAACACAAATATATGAACTAATCAAACGTTTTTGGATTGCAAGTCATGCATAGACTTGTAGAAAAAGCTTTGTAGTCTTAAGTGTTTAAATAAGAGGAAAAATACAAATTTTGAAAGTTGGCGAACATTGTGAATTGATATTTTTGAGTTTTTAATTACAGTTTTTGAAACCAAATGCATCCATTTCTGCTTTAAGAATACTCAATGTTATAATACAACCTAAAAATTTATAGAGCAAAGGGTTGACTTCAATCTAAATATGTTTACATTATTCCTTTCATCATGAAGTTATCGGGTATCGATAAACAATGCGTTGAAAGGAACATCTTACTGTAGCATACAGTGCTACCAAGATGCGTGTTCTCGATCCGTTAAATCAGTGACATACACAAAGGTGTGGGGCTTGGGAGTTCATACCCCTCCTATGGACCAACAAATTTCTAATTTTTAACATAAATATTAAGTCTTTTGGCTATCGTCAGGGTTTCTTTCTTTTTTCAATTCCTACTATAAGCTCACACACACTCTCTCTCTATATATATTTATTTATTTATCTTCGTGGAATTTTCAATCGTTAATAAAATATATTTTAAAGCGCTCAATTGAGCTGAGATTTTATATACATGATTGTTTTGGATGACAATACAGTAATTTAATTATAATTTAATAAAAAATAATTGATCAAAACTAATTATTCAAAGAATTACAAATGCAACCACGTTGACATCGTTTTTGGTGACCCTTTTGGCGACTTGTGTCAAAACTTGAAAAGGTTTCTTTTCTCACATTTCAAAGCGCTCGTTTGAGCTGAAATTTTCTATACACTATTGTTTTGGGTAAAAATACGATAGTTTAATTATAATTAATTGACTGAAACTAATTATTTAAAGAATTACAGATACAGCCACGTTGGTTTCCTTTTTAGCGACTTGGGTCAAAACTTTAAAAGATTTTTTTTTTGTCACGTTTTAAAGCATTCAGTTGAACTGAAATTTTATATACATAATTGTTTTGGATGACGATACGATACTTTAATGATAATTAATAAAAATTAATTACCACTCAATGTTGTGATTCTGTCATATGTATATACATATTTATATTATAATTGTAACTATTTAACAAAAAGTAGAGCTAAAGTAAAATTTTTCTGTGTTGATCTAAGTAGGAATTGACTTAAGAATTTTTTTTTATATTACTTGTTTTTCTTTTATTATTATTTTTAATATAACATCTCCCATGAAATCAGTCTGTTTAGGCCACTGATGAACGTATACCGAAAATATTTCCCCCATAAGAAATGGAGGGGAAATTATTAATCTACTGTCAAGAAGAAATATTATTAATGATAAAGTTATATAAAATTATTTAAATATTGCTTATTATTAAAATATATATAAATATAAAGGCAGTTGTTGAAATAAATAATAATAAAAAAAAACTGAGATTTCCTCTTTCCTGTCTTTTTTCCCTAAGATCTGTTTAAAAGATTATCAAGCCTTATCTTTTGTAAAACTATTGTGTAAGGAGTTTTACTTTTATGTTCTCAGGATGACAGTCTGGTTATTCCAGAATGATATCAAAGTTTTTTTTGGATTTCTTAGACTGAAACAAATCTGTCACATTGTTGATATTCATTCAATTCCTTGATTAACGAAGTCTATCTTTTTTCTGTCTCTTTCTTCTTGAGAGGTATCTTCTATCTCTTTCTTGTTTGAGTATCGATTTTATCTTTGCGCTTCTCGTTTTCAAGTTCTTGTAGTTCCTCAAAGGTTAGCTCTTCCCAGTGTCTCTCCAGTTACTGTTCGACAACATCATTCACATTGAAACCCATGGAAAAACAATACTGTTCGAAATTTTCTTTGGGAAAAAGTAGCCAATGACCAGGGATGTCTTAAGGCATGGGCCAACTGAGCCCAGGTCCGGGGCCTCGGCTACAATGGGGCCTCTTGTCGTTGTCGACTCAACCTTAACAGGATCGTAATTCGAATAATTTGAACGGTCAAATGTGTTGTTTCCCGTTGAATTCTCTGAAAAATTGGGAATTTTGGATGATATGTCAACTGGATTCATGTGATGACCAATGTCCATATTGTGAAGGGCTCACGCGTCTTTTCTTTAACATGACCTCTGGGTTCTTTGGGGGCCAAGATTAATGGCAACTCTTTTCCAACCAAAACCCAAGAAGCGAAATGTGAAAAAGAAATGCAAATAAGATAGCTTTTTAAATAACAGAAGTTTCAGTAAGTGATATGGCAATTTGGGGAATGTTATGTTTGAAAGAGATATAAGCGTGAATTGACAGCCAATTGTGAACTTACCTTGAAGATAAACCATTGGGTCAAGGTGCATACCATTGCACGCGCGCCCAGACGCCTCTTCATAAGACTGAATCTAAATTTGGATTAAGGTAGGATTGATTATTTGATATTAGGACTTGTAATATTATTAGAAGTGAGAGTAGGCGGATTAAATATTTATAGTGGTCTAAGTTACGTGATTCGGTTTAACTATTACTGTGTGTTTGTTCATTGTAGATTCTCGCCTAAATAATATCTAAATTGTTAAACATTTAAGTTTCATTCTTAATAAAGTAATATTAAGAATTATGAAAATGTCTATTCCTTTTGCAAACCCTACACCTCTAGCTCACGCTGACAATCAAAGAATTGGTCACCCAAGGAAAGCGGTATCACAATATATAGGTCTAGGCCTATCACCATACACCATCATTACTCATTCAGTCAAAAAGTGGCAGTCAGTCGAGCTGATTTGTGAAACTGTAAGTCATACGCATTTATGTGTTTACTGTTATTGTTCGTACGAGAGTATTTGAAAACGTATGCTACGTATTGTCTACTTTTAAGATATCCGGCTACGTTCGGAACCGTGATTTTAAAAAAGAGCATAAATGGATAATTTTCATGATATTTAGTGTCACTTAGATTAGAATACATGTATAAAATTGTTTTTAAGGACATTTTGACAAAAAAAATTATTTAAATACAATATTTCGACAAAAAATGAACTTAGAATAACCTTTTTTCAAAATGGTCTCCTTTTGTGAAAAATGCTTCTATTATAATATTATTTTGGCTGTATGTAGCTTAGACCTCTATGCAGAGGCTCAACTATGATTTTTGAAAAATTCAATTTATTTTCAGAGTTACAACCCATTGAGATAATTTTCGGTGTTTTTTTCTTAAAATTTCTCCCCTCTGTTGTCGTAAAACATGGATAAACCCACTTCTAAGTTATATATTTCAAAACTTCTAGTTGAGCCTCTATACAGAGGTCTGAGCTACATACAGGCAAAATATTATTATAATAGAAGCATTTTTCACAAAAGGAGAATATTTTGAAAATGGGTCATTCTATGTTCATTTTTTGTCAAAATATTGTACTTAAATAATTTTTTATTGTAATACTATTCTTAAAACAATTTTATATACATTTTGTAATCTAAGTGGCAATAAATATCATAAATATTATCCATTTATACGCTTTTGCAAAATCACGGTCCCGAAGGTAGTCGGATACCTTAAGAGTCATAGGAGAGCCTCCATTTGTGTATGGTCCCTGGGCCTCGAGAAGTCTTAGGATGTCCCTGCCAATGACTCTAATATAATAATAACAGACTTCTTAATGAAAAAGAACGAACAGAGGACAACACGAAGACAAATCGACGTATATACACAAAGAAATATAACAGATTATTTACATTATAAACAAGCTTTACAGCATTCCAGACACGCTCTCTAAATTCCTCTACCAAGAACTCACACCGATCAAGTCTCTTCGATATTGCAGTTAACACACGAGGAATCTGATATCGACCGCTCTCTCTTCTGAACTGACATCTTTGTTTCAAAGGTCCTTTATGTAGCTTCAAGGTAATTTCTATAAAATGGTATATTCTAGAGTCGAGTCTTTTCCATGGTTCCTTGGTGATATCGTATCCCCCCCAAAAAAAATTTGTCGCCAAAGGAGATAAAGTTGCCAATTTGGAAACTCTGGTCACATATTTTGTTGTCATAATCTTATTTTTTAAGTTCTCGCTGGGACGTAAATTTTGCTCTTAAAACTCAACTTTCTCACAAGAGGAGTATTGCTGCAGGAAAAATAACACATGTGGCTTGTTTTAACATTCATATCCTCAAAGTCTGTTTCAATCACTGTTTCTGGTCATAAATTTTTGCAAGTAGAGTTAAGTGTTTTATAGGTAACTTCCTTCTAAGGCTCTTCAGTGAGTGAAAGTAAAGCAATATTTTCCAAGATTCTTTTAAGGTTAATTCTATGTCAGAACGAAATTCAATCTCCCGCGTGTGAAATGGTCATCATTAGACGCACTCGAATAATATAAATAAAAGAAGAAAAGAATCAAATTCAGTGAAAGGACGTATATCAGATTAAACGTTGCGACGGGCTCACGCGTCTCTCTCTTTTCTGTAACATAACCTCTGGGTTCTTTGATGGCCAAGAGAGATTAATGGCAAATCTTTTCCAACCAAAATCCAAGAAGTGAAATACGATTATGAAATGCAAATAAGATAGCTTTTAAAAGAACAGAAGTTTCAGTAAGCAGTATGGCAATTTAGGGAAAGTTATGTTTGGAAGAGATACGAGTGTGAATTGACGGCCTATCATAGAGTTGCCGAGATATTCAGCCATTGATACAAGGTGGATACCATTGCACGCGTGCTCAGATGTTTCGTACCGTGATAGAATCTTAATTTGGATTAAGGTAGGACTGATTATTTGATATTAGGACTTGTAATATTATCAGAATTGTAAGTAGACGGATAATATAATTACTTAGATAAGGTGGTCTAAATTACGTGATTCGGTTTAACTATCGCTGTGTGTTTGGTTTATTAGATTCTCACTTATATAAATTTATCTAAATTATTAGAGAGAAGTTTAAGTTATATTCTTAATAAAGTCATATTAAGAATTTTAATATGTCTATTCATTTTGAAAATCCCACACCTCTAATTCACGCTGACAATCAAAGATATGGTCACCATAGAGCGACCATATCACAACGTATTCCAAAATGGACTTATATTTAAATTCCACTGTATCAAGGATAATTGAAGGATAGTTCTCCAGAACACCGTATATCTTAGAGATATAATTAATTTTTTAATCACTCAATGTAATTTCCAATGAAATATGTTTTTAAAATTATTTCTTGTCAACTTACTTTTTGTCTTCGTATATATTTAACAGCTGTTAAAAAAAATTGTATACCTAAAATACAATGAGTGATTTATAATTTTCACTTGTACACTCATACAAAGTTGAACTCTAGTATAAGAGAGAAAGAATAAATTCTTGTATGACATTTTTAAAATGAAATTCATATTTAAAAAAAATTGTTAAAACTTTATTTCGGTTTTCATTGTCAAAAAACCTGAGTCTGCTTCATAGAGTATGTTTTATATTTTATTTTAACTCTTTTTTTTTAAATTTAAAATTCTGTGCAAAATGAGTACTGTAAAGAAAATGCTTTGCATACTATGATGTTTTTTTTTTTGCTTTAGCATCGACAAGTATTAATAAATACTAGGTAGTAGAAGAAAATTCAACTTTGTAATATGGTACTTACGTATTATCGCAACCTATTGGCGACATTATATGAAACGAAGCACATGAATGCCAATTCAGCTTGTTTAACACATAGGAATTTGGGGTTACCAACTTGGCGAGTTATTAATAGAGTTGGCGAATGTTACAATAATACGTAAGCCTCAAATATAATTCCAAGTTTAATAAATACATTTGAATATACAGACTTTTTTCAGGGAGGAGCTATAAAGGGGGATAAAATAAAAATTTAACGTCCAAATATTCTGTAAAATCAGTAGTATATATATAATAATTTGTATTTTAACAGTTACTGCTTTTCCGTTAAAATAAATATCTTGATTCATCTCTTTCGTCAGCATGCGCCTAGGATCTGTACCTGTGGTAGTTTTAAACGATACCGCATCAATAAGAGAAGCATTTACGAAACCCGAATGTCTCGGTAGACCGCCTCACAGTTCTTTTTCTGTATTTGGTGTTCAAAGTAAGTATTTCTCTTCTCACTCTAAACAGTTGAAAAAATTCTATAATTAATTGATGTGAATGAAACTGTACCTTGTTGAATAATTTTAAAACATTGTATAAACTGAGCAAACAAATAACTCAGTTTGAACATTGAAGTTATTTAGTAGTTATGTTACCGTTTAAGTGTAAAATCTGTTATTTCATAAAAAAAACTATACATTTCCAGAGGTGGATTAAGCTGATTGGAGACCCCTGGTGGTTAAAGGTTTGGGGCCCATAGGTTCAAGAATCAAAAAATAAAATAGTGAAAAGATTCGCTGACCTTAAATTCTCTAAATAAAACATATAGCTAATGAATGAATGAATGAGTGAATATTAGCGTCGCACTATTCAGCTACACAAGAGCTTTTGACGATGGACCGCGTAATTTTGAACCATGGTCAAGTGACGTGGATGACACCTGAGCTGGCACTCCCTTCTCCTAACAACCGCACCAAAATGAGGACGTTTCAGCTCTCGACAGATTTAACGTGCATCGCTGCCCTACACGGCGGGTCTATAGTGGTACTGGGCTCGAACTGTGACAAGGCTAGCCATGATCCGATACCTTGACCATTTGGCTACCACCGCGACCAACATATAGCTAATAATAAAACTGAACGCGGTTCAAGAAAAATCTTAACTGCACTTTAAAAAATTAAAACCGTTACTACAGAGCTTACAATTTTACTGTATAATTGCAAGTCTTGGTTTCTCTTTGGCAAATTCATCGGTTATTGTTGCCGTATCTACACTGTTAGCCGCTAAAATCGCAACACCGGAAGGAAGGATCTGACGTACGCCAAAATCACATGAAAGGAAAAAAAGGGGTTGGGCTATCCAAATTATTAGTATTCCAACGCATTGAGATGACGCAGGAGGTGGAAATGACATCTGAAGCACTGCATAAAAAAGTTGTACAGTGCATTTCTCATTCGGAAAGAGTTTTGTAAAGTTGGTTTGCTCAGAATATCGTGTTATGCCTCGAATTAGAAGATATCCTTATAAGCTAGGGTTGGAATTTGATAGAGGCAGGATCGTTGCCTATCGAGAGTATAGATTATCATTCCGTGAAATCACCCGTCATACTGGTTGAAATCCAATCCTTTTCATGCGAATATGGAATCAACGGGTTGCTGAGAGTCACAAAGAACGACATGCTGGATCTCCACGTCCTTCCATGACTAACGTTTGAGAGAACAGATATATTGTGAGGTTGGTCTTGCAAAAACGTACAACCACATCACGGACCATTAGTCAGGAGAGGGTCATGTTTGGAGTACAGTCAGTATCCACTCGTACGATGCGAAGACGTTTGCAGCAGCTTGAACTGTCAGCACGGTGACCATTACTTCGATTTCCCTTAACATAGAACCGCGGCGAGAGGCGACGACTCTGGTGCACAGAACAACAAAGTTGGATACAGAAGTGGCACAATGTCGCCTTTTCAGACGAGCCCCGGTTCTTCGTTCAGTATTTAGTACGTGTCTGGAGGTTCCGAGGAGACCGCTCTTCACCTTCTTGCATTCGATATCGGCATAGGGACCCTACACCTAGTGTAATGGCTCGGACAGCCATTCGGTAGATGACACGCACATCTATAGTTCGTATCGATTGTAATTTTAGCGCTGATTGGTACATTACCGTCATCTTACGTCCAATGATGGAGCCCTATTATCGAGCCCTGTCAAACGCCATCTTCCAACAAGATAATGCAAGACATTCAAGCCTATGACCGTGGACAGAAGCCTCCCCGGCCATGAGTTCGAGATCATGACCATTCAGCTACTACAACTTTTATTCAGATCTAGATTAGGATTCAAAATATGATTTTTCAAATCCTGTCAAATAGAATACTATGGTTATTGCACATAATTGTCGGTTTGGAGCTAATTTTGAGATGAAGAGACAAAATATCCAAATTTTCATATAAAATCTTGGAGTTGTGTAACACACAAGTACGTTAATAGTACTTTCTTAGAATT
>BMAV01006296.1:52837-93583 GCA_019973955.1 Trichonephila inaurata madagascariensis
TTTTTTTTTTTTTTTTTAGAATAGCAAGTTTAAATTCTGTTTAGAACATTACAGTATAGGAGAAAAAGAAAATGTGAAGTATATTTTACTTCAGTGAGTGCGTGAGAGTAAATATCAACGTCGCGCTATTCAGCTACTCGAGGGCTTTTGGAGATTGATCTCGTAATTTTGAACGATGGTCAAGTGATGGGGATGACACCTGAACTGGCACCTCCCCTCTCCTAACTTCCCCACAACACCAAATCGAGAGCATTTGAGCTTCGACAGATTTAACGTGCATCGCTGCCCTACACGGCGGATCTTCAGCGGTACTTGGCTAGAACCCATGACACACCAACCACGAGTCTATTACCTTGATCACTAAATTACCACACGGCCATATACTTTTTTTCAGAAAAAATAGCATCAAGTCGGTTAGAAATGAGAAGTTTAATAAAATATTGGATTTTTTTCAATCTGAATATATATATATTTCGATTTTGTGGGCCCTATTTCATTAGATAGCACCCTTGTCACATAATTTTGGCTTAACAATTACAAAGTTGTCGCTAATAAACATATATAAGTGTACAGAAACGTCTATATGTGAGAAACCAAAACCTCTTAAGTTAATTTTTTATTCAGAGAAAATTTGTTACATTTATCGCAATGAATAAGTTAAAAATTATAATTGTATCTAAAAAAGTTCTATAGCTGTATCTAAAAAAGTTCTATAGCTGTATCTAAAAAAGTTCTATAGCTGTATCTAAAAAAGTTCTATAGTTGTATCTAAAAAAGTTCTATAGTTGTATCTAAGAAAGTTCTATAGTTGTATCTAAAAAGTTCTATAGTTGTATCTAAAAAAGTTCTATAGTAGTATCTAAAAAAGAGTTCTATAGTTGTATCTAAAAAAGTTCTATACTTGTATCTAAGAAAGTGCTATACTTGTATCTAAAAAAGTTCTATATAGTTGTATCTAAAAAGTTCTATAATTGTATCTAAAAAGTTCTATAGTTGTATCTAAGAAAGTTCTATAGTTGTATCTAAGAAAGTTCTATAGTTGTATCTAAGAAAGTTCTATAGTTGTATCTAAAAAAGTCCTATAGTTGTATCTCTTGCAATTATAGTAGTGCTATGCAGTTAAGGTTTGAAAAGGTGGAATAAATTGATGATCTTGAACTAATGCAAATATGCGTATAAAAAACAGCGTACAAATGCAAGTATGCGTAGAGCATCATTAACTTTAAAAAAAAAAATATTTAACTTCTAAAAGTTACCTGGTGTATTAGATATATTGAAACCTTTTTATTGCAAGGAAAAATACACCCACATTTAATTCAGTTACATTTTATATTTGATTTAAAACTTATTTAGTATACTTGACAAGATTATTCATGATCGCAAACTCATTATCGACTTTATTTCTTTGGAGTCATGGGTTTGAGTCCTGGTTCCACTAAACATCTCCTTGCAGAGGAACTTATACACATTAGATAATTAGAGGCTTGAATTTATTATTTTGGTGTGGAATTTTGGAGAGTAAGGTAACAGCTGTGTTGTCCTTGTTACACATGTTTCAAAATTATAAGGTTTGCCGCCAATACCCTTGTGTTGCTTCGAAGAGGGATGTAAATAAACAAGCAATTACATTTGAACTAAAATTAAATATTGTTTTAAAATCCCTCTCTCTTGAATTTCGGGGAAAAAATAATAATCTTTAAGCACAGTAAAAAAAAAATCTTTTTGTAATATATTTTGTTAATGAATTTTTCGACATTTTCTAAAAATGATTAAATACGAGGGCTATTTTTTAAGTAAGGTCCATTGTCACGTATAGTTCCCCAGTTCACGTGTACTCTGCAACGAGTCTCGGCATCTTTGACCAGCATCCTTTGCGAACACACTCATGCCATTTCTAGTTCTGTAGCAGTCGTGTAAGCTTTGCTGTGAAACTTTGAAATGTTTAAGGTGATTGAATAGCCCGCCAAGTGTGAGATACGGTCTGCTATCCGTTTTTTGACTGCGAGAAACATGTTGACTGCAGACATTCATCGCCAGATAACACAAGTTTATGGCACTGAAGCAATGAGTGATAGCAAAGTTCGAAAATGAGTCAGGAAGTTTAAAGATGGGCGAACAAGCGTCCATGACGAAGAACGCGCCGGCCGATCCTCTGTAATCACTGATGATTTGATGCAAGCAGTTGAAACAAAAATTCGCGTGAGAACAGGAGATTCACGATAACCACTCTTTCATTGGGATTTCCCGACGTTTCTCGGTCGGAGGTGTGCAAAATTGTGACTGAAGACCTCAATTTTAAGAAATTCGACTCTCGGTGGGTATCCAGACTCCTCACACCGGAGCATACAGAGAAGAGGTTTTCCAGTTCATTGGACTTTTTGATTCGTTACTAGGAAGAAGGGGATGACATGTTGAGTCGAATCGCGTTACTGGAGATGAAACATGGGTATCCCATATCACCCCGGAATCGAAGCAACAGTCGATGGAATGGCCCACATTCTCTGCCATCAAGGTCAAAGCCAAACAAACGCTGTCAAAGCGCAAGAATATGGCAACAGTGTTCTGGGACTGACACGGTGTTTTGCTGGTGGACTTGAGGCCACAAGGATCAACGATCAGCTCAGGTGCCTACTGCGCAAGTCTACGGAAGCTCCGAAGAGCCTTGCAAAACAAACGGCGTGGCATGCTGTCAAAAGGTGTTAAGCTCCTCCACGATAACGCAAGGGTTCATAATTCTCGAGAGATTCGGGACTTAATCGAATCTTTTGGGTGGGAGGTTTTGGACCATGCACCATACAAACCCAACCATACTCCCGGCGATTTCCACCTTTTCCGGTACCTCAAACACAATCTTGGCGGGAAGCACTTCAGTGGCAACGAAGAAGTGAAAGTGGTCGTGAACTCGTGGTTGTCCGACCGGGCGGCAGACTTCTTTAAAGAGGGTTTTTAAAACTTAGTTCTAAGGTATGACAAGTGCATTAATAAACTCAACCACTATATAGAAAAATAGCCAAAAGTATGTTTAATCCTAAAACAAAGGTTTTTTGAAACAAAGTACTGTCGTTATTTTTTAAAATTTAAACGGATCTTACTTAAAAAATAGCCCTCGTACTTATTGATACACACAAAAGAAGAGATATTTTGAAATAATTTGTTTCTATTGTTTATATTATGTTACTCTTATTATCAGATGTAATACAAAAGGTTTTTATTGGTACTCTGAATAACCATTGATTGAATTAAAATAAATTAATGCTGATTCATGCTTTTAACTATCATAAATATGATGTATGATTAAAAAATTCACTACTTATGTAGTATATCGTTGACCCCAATTTCGTCAAACCAAAAAACTTTGCCAAATGCCGCGATATGTAGCCAATAGTGGAAAACTGTTCCTCTACATGTTCAAACACGAAAATGATGACGGCATTTAGCAATATTTTTCGAATTGGCGAAATTGTGCTGGACGGTACAATATATAAGTACCAAAAATTCAATATTTTTCCTTTCAGGTCCATTTTTCATGAGTGACATGCATATGTGGCAGGAGCAACGACGATTTGTAGTACATACTTTAAAAGACTTGGGATTAGGAAGATCTAAAATAGAAGAACAAATGCTGGTAAAAAAATGTTACAAATTAAATCATATATCTATATTAAATCAAAATCTAGTACTAATAATTATAAAAATATAATTATACATATATAAAAATTCTCTCTCCTCTCCCCCTAAAAATATGGTTAGTTAAACTTTCTTCTTTCATAAGTTTTTACTTCTCTTATTTATATTTATTAACATAATAAGTGTAAGCTCCCGTAAACTTATACTAAAGGCTTGCTTGCATTAATCTTAAAATAGAATATTAAAAAAAATATGTTAAATTTGTTTCTGTCTATTGGTTTTTCTTTGAAAAATCACCAACCGATTGACAACTTAATGAAATCGTGATAACCGCCTGCTCGGCAATGAATAAGATGTATTAGCACAAACTGATCATGAAGTTATTCCTTTTTAAAACAATTAAACATGAATGAACAATACAGGGACGTCTTAAGACAGGGGTACTAAGCCTTTTTTTCTGCTGGGCCGCATATATATGTCAACCATTTCACGCAGGCCGCATACATATGTTAATTATTTCACACGGGCTGCAACATAAGGATAAATGGGGGAGGAGGAGAAATAATTTAAGATCAAGATAACATTGGAAATTTAAAATGTGGAAAAGGGATCATAATATAATAATTCCTGTTTTGCTCTTTTGATTATTATTTTTTTATATTTTTTATTTTTATTACTAACACACTAATTTAGAAGCATTTAAGAAACACTCCTTCACAATTTCTGCATTAGTAAGCAGTTTCATATGATTACCAATAAAATAACAAACTTCATGGGATGTCTTTGTTACCACTGGGATATTACCACTGACAAAACACTTTGTTGTTGTTGCAAGGATTATTTAAAAAAAAGTCTATTGATCACCTCTTGAAAGAGATCTTCGAGGAAAAGTGTCATTGAATGATTCCTGTTTATTGGTATTTTTTAAATACAGCCCTTTCGTGAAAAATCAAACAATTACTGATCCATGTTTGTTTTTCACTGCAAAGTAGTCAACTTCCCAATCGTCTTGAAACGATCTATTCTCTTCGAATATTTTTTAGTTAAAAAATAATTCCACCCACTGTTTATTCTACTGTTGTCTGTTATTACTAACCGTAACTGTTCCAAGTAGGAAAAGAACATCAATTCGTACCCGTACGACACAGGCAGCAAAAAGTAAAATTGATATATTATATTTCTTGACAAAGAATTTCCCACCAAATATTTATACAATTATCTTAAATAAGTGAATTTCTCAGAGGAATGGGCCGTGGCCGGGCCACTTAAAAAGGCTCGGCGGGTCACATGCGGCCCGCGGGCTGCAGGTTGAGTATCGGTGTCTTAAGGCATGGGCCAACTAGGCCTCACGCTCGGTGGGGTCTCGATTTGTTCTCGACTCAGTCTTTATAAAATCATGATCCGGGTAATTTAACTGTCAAATATTATTCCTTACATATTCTCCGGGGGAAAAAAGAGAGAATTTCAAACTGCATGTCAACTGCAAAAGTGGAAAGACTGTATTATAATGTGATGACCATTGTCCATGTCCAGGCCTAAGCCTAATACCATAAACAATTAGGGCCGATCCTAGGGCATCGGCCGCCCATGTGCAAAGACCTAATGTGCCGCTTCTCTAGAGAATGGTTCATATTTTGATTAATACTTAACGTTGACTTTATAAACTCATCTACCTGTATAAGAGTAAAAAAGTAAAACATTAATAAAAACGCAAACAGACGCAAAAATGAATAATCTCCTCTATTTTGTTTTTCTAAGTTCCAAGGCTATTATTAGATTGAAAAATTTTAATCTTCCCAAATGTATATTAGTCGCCAGATGCGGGATGGGATTTGAAAAGAAGAAATTGTTAATCTTGATGATCCTGATCATGACAATGGAACAAAATTATTAAATTATTGTATTGTCATCGGTCCGGACAAGTGAGCAAAATTTCGAGTTAATCTGACCTTTTAAATTGGGTCAGAATTGAGTTCAAAAATTCCGTTACATACAGGTGAAAAGGGTTTAAAAAAATTGTTGTCATCGTTCTTATTGTTGCGTTCGAACAAATGAGCAGGAACGATTTTTCCCTATTAATAGCACATCGCTACATTTGGTGCCGTCTTATGATTTAAAAAATTACATTGTTTCACATATTACATTATTGACTGTATTTCATGGCATTCGATGGCGCCTTTTGATTTAACGAAACTAGTTGATAGTATAAGTAAGTATCTAAATCAGGTGTACTCAACCTTTTTTTCTACCGGGCCGCATACATATGTTAGCTATTTCATGCGAGCCGCATACGTATGATGGCTATTTCACGTGGGCCACAAGATGAGAATGTGGAGGAGGGGGAGGGGAGAAATGCTTTAAGACTAAGATAATATAGAAAATTTAAAATGTGGAAATTGATCAAAATATTCAAACTTCTATTTTGCTTTTTTTTTATTTATTATTTTTTATTTTTGTCACTAAATTTTTCTAAATTAGAAGCATTTAAGAATCACTCTTTCACAGTTTCTGCATCAGTAAATGGTTTCATATGATTACCAAGAATATAACATATTTCATAGGATGCCTTTGTTACCGCTGTGACGTTACCACTGACAAAACGCTTTTTAGCTGTTGTAAAGATTATTCAAAAAAGCCTATTTATCATCTCTTGAAAGAGGTATTACAGGAAGAGTGTCGTGTCATTGAACGATTCCTGTTTATTGGTACTTTTTATATACAACCATTTCGTGACAAATGAAACAATTACTGAGCCATATGCCTGTTTTTACTACAAAATAGTTAACTTCCCAATCGTCTAGAAACAACCTATTTTTCTTCGAATATGTTTCGTTTGCAAGATACAGTTAAAAATTAGTTCCACTCATAAAATGGTAGCTACTCCATTGTTGTCTATTATCACTAATCAGAAAAAATTATCAATCGCACCCATACGACTTGAGTTGAGTTGAGTTTGGTGTTTTATGGCGCAAGAGCCAGTTTTGGCTATACTGCGCCAAACATTCATAGGTATGTGGTCTGGACGGGAAAAGAAGAAATTGGATGACAAGATGGAGGGTCGAAAATAGAGAAGGATCACTGGGGTACCCCGGGGTCGTGACACCCGTGTTTACCAAAGATAGTAAACCCCTTGGGAAAAGGAAAAGATCACTAGGGTACCTCGGGATTGTGACACCCATACCCACCTAAAGAAGGTGAGTCCCCTGAGGGATGCACCCATTCGACATCGACAGCAAAAAGCAAAATTGATATATTTGATTTTTTAACAAAAAAATTCCCACCAAATTTTTATAAATAAATGAATTTCTCAGAGCAATGAGTCATGACCGGGCCACTTAAAAAGACCCGGTAGCAGGCAGGTTGAGTATCGCTGATCTAAATTATTAATAAAAGTTATCTCTTTATAACTTGAGTAATCGAATTATGTTATTTCTTGAAGGATGAAATTGCCCATTTCTGCAATGTCCTCAAATCTCACGAAGGGAAGCCGATGGATGTTATAGTTCCACTGACTCCCAGTATATCGAATAACATCTGTTCACTTATATTTGGTAAAAGATATGGATACCAAGAACCCGAAAGAATAGCCCTAGATACTAACTTGGGTGAAGTGGGCAAGATCATTGGACAAACTGCAGCTCATATATTTTTCCCATGGATTAAATATATACCTTTCTTGATGAAATTGTTAGACTACGAAAAAGGTTCTCTATTGTTTAGAAATTCTGAAGAAATATTCATGTAAGTATTTTTAAGAGTTTTACATAAATAGTTAAATTAAGAGAAAGGCAATTCGGTACTTATGGATTATATATACCGACGACCAGTTTTCGCATAATCAAAAAACTTCGCCAAATGTTACTAAATTCTATCATTGTTACCGCACATGCACTAAAAAACGAACTTCCGTGGATGCTCCTTGGGTATTAGTTCAATTATAAATACATTGGAGAAGAATTAAATACTGTATTTAAGGTATCCGACTACGTTCGAACCGTGATTTTGCAAAAGCGTATAAATGGATAATATCTATGATATTTAGTGTCACTTAGGTTGGAAAATGTAAATAAAATTGTTTTATGAATAGTATTACAAGAAAAATTTATTTAAGTACAATATTTTGACAAAAAATGAACATAGAATGACCCATTTTCAAAATATTCTCCTTTTGCGAAAAATGCTTCTATTATAATAATATTTTGCCTGTATATAGCTTAGACCTTTTACAGAGGCTCAGCTAGAATTTTTGAAATATATAGCCTAGAAGTGGGTTTATCTATGTTTTACGACAACAGAGGAGAAAAATTTTAAGAAAAAAACGCCGATAATAATTTCAATGGGTTGTAACTCTGAAAATAATGTGAATTTTTCAAAATTTCTAGTTGAGCCTCTGTACAGAGGTCTAAGCTATATGCAGGCAAAATATTTTTATAGTAGAAGCATTTTTCACAAAAGGAGAACATTTTGAAAAAAGGTTATTCTAAGTTAATTTTTCCCCGAAATATTGTATTTAAATAATTGTTTTTGTCAAAAAATGTCCTTAAAACAATTTTATACATGTATTCTAATCTAAGTGACACTAAATAGCATGAAATTTATGCACCTTTTTAAAATTCCGGTTCCGAACGTAGTCGGATACTTTAAATTAAATACATACACCTTTCGAATAAACGAAAAATCTAGTAACAACTAAAGTATCCAGGCGGCCAAAATAAACTTAGCTGCATTCAGAAATTCATTCAGCTGCATAGCGAGAAATGAATCTTTTTTATGTAGATGACGCCACAAAAATTCGCAGGAAAACGAATTTAAATACTGTCTTGCAGACACGAGAGTTTTCTTGTTTCGCCATTTTGAAAAAACCCATAGCATTTGGAGTTATTACATATTAGATCGCATTTTTGGAAATTACTGCTTTCTCTCTTCGGTACAAAATAAGTTCTAAGCTCTGATCATTTCTCACAACAAAATAAAAGAAAATTTTACAAATTATACACAATGTTATTATTTTCAAGCCCGGGTGATCAGGATTGTCGTGTTTGAGCATGCACGGAATGATGCAACCTATAAAAAATTGTTATTTTATTCGAGCATGTGCTAACAAAAGTATTATGATCTAACACGAAAGAGAATAGTTTTCCAGTATTGACTGCATATCACGGCATTCGGTGATGTTCGTTTATTCGATGAAATTGGTCGATGGTATAATACAAAAGTACCAAATGTTATATATATTACCTGTATATCTGTTTTGTAGTTTTCCTCTCTCTATATAAAAATGGATGTTTTTTTTTTTTACATCGCTTCACTCCAACCCCGTTCAACCGATCTCTATGAAAATTGGCATGTATATGTATTTTTTGTGGAGAAGCCTTCTGTGCTATCCCCTTTGTTGCAGCTCCCCACCAGGAGGCGCTACAGCATATCAACTTCTGCAACGTTCAATCAATTGCCAAGTTGCCAACATGATTGTCAAAAATGATGCCAACTTGACTCTATCACCAAATTTCGCTACGTTTCCATTGAATCGCCATTATAATCTAAGGAACGGCGTTTCTTGCAAATATTGCAACTTTAACAAAACAAATACAACAGAGAAAGTAATATTAACGTATTACACATCCAGATATAAATTTTTTGCACTATTTTAAGCGTTCATTAGACAAAATTTGTAACAATTTGTTACTTTTGCTGAGCAGAGGTTAGCTTAGGAAGGTGTTTTCAGAAATCGACCCACAAGAGAGTCACGGGGAGTTATAAAAAAATCATTTTTATCAGCTATTAGACTAGACTTAAAATTTAACAAATATGTTTTTTTTTTGGTTCTGCTGAGATATGCAAAAAGCTTTTTTTTCGTTTTGTTTAATTTGCAATGCACGTAAAATTAACCCATTAAAAACTTCTTTATCCTTCAATTTGTATTGTTTAATTTTTCAAATCACCCATGCGAAGAACGGGTATATCAGCTAGTATTTTATATAAAGTAAATGAAATCTCAATTAATATTTAAATTCATTACAATAAATCCGTCATCTTTTAATTTTTTCAGCAAGAAAATAAATGAACACAAGGATACTTTAGATCCAAAGAACATCAGAGATTACATGGACAGATATCTCATTGAAATGGAAATTCGAAAGAAAAAAGACCCAGATACTACTTTCACAGGCAAGTTTAAAGTTTATGGAAGTTTAAAATGAATATTTGTCACTTTAAGACTACACAGCACCCCACAAATTTCATATTTACCAATTTTTTTTTCTTTTTTTGTATTTTCTTGTGGCTTATATATCATTGAGAAGCTTGCAACCAAATTTTAGATCTGTTAACAAATTAGTTTTTAAGATATTTGAAGTTTTCTCAGCATTGGTTTTGGTTTCATTTTAAAACATTTTCCCATTCTTAAATTGAATTAATTAAAAATATTTTTGAGCACAATCAACTCTTTTAGTGTGAAGTGTTTATTAATTTCAGTTTTCATTACTAAAATCATTTCTGCTGAATTATGTTTTGAGTTTTTTGAATTCTCACAATTAATTATTTAAAATTGATTTCACTGCCAATTTTTGCTTTAAAAAATAGTTTATATAACTTAGAAACTTTATCATTGACTTTTTCCTGTTGAGAAAATGTCATTGGCAAAACGTTCTCAGGTTGCTGTGAGAAACAATATTTCAGAGATGATATATTACGGAAAAAGATTATCTAAAAATCAGTCCTCAGTTGATACTGCAATTAGACTTCCAAATACCAGTATTCTGAATTCAAGTATTGCAGATAAAACGGAATATTTCATTGATGTACCAAAATACATTATACTAAAAAAAATTGTACTACTATATTTTAGTATTTTACAGTCGTACAACAGGAGCTAAAACTTCCAAAACTGCCCGATTTAAAACAGAAAAAAATCTAATTCTATGAACAAACCTGGCAATTTTTAGCCTAAGTTTGTATCATTATTATTTTGTACATAAATGTTTGTGTTTCAAAACTTTTGTGAAAATATTAGTTTATAAAGCTGAATAAACTGTCATCGTAACAAATGTCATCAATATTATGCAAAAATATTTTTTGAATTTAGAAAATTATTTTCAGTCATATTTAATTAAAATAGTTTTTTTAATGTACAACACACATTAGAAAATAACATATTAAAAAATTAGAGCATTACGGGCGCTCTAAGTTTTTGTTTTATGCTATTACAAAGTTAATGACTTCACACATCGATTGCAAACTACGGTAATTTTTAAACAAAAAAATTTAACAAAAATAATGCTTAAATTATTTCTCGTAATAAGGGGAAAAAATCCTTAATTTTTAAGCAATTTTTAAATCTTTGTACAGTTTACGGATAATACTGTTCGACACGCGAAAAAAAAAAGTTTCGTGAGATTATCTTCATAAATAGCGAAGTTATTAAATGTTTAATTCAAATTTTGAGTATTTTTTTGAAAAATCGTAAAAAAAAAAAAGTTTCCGACATGTTATTTTTAAATGACTGATTCTAAAAGAGAAAAGCATGAACTTTTTTATTGTAGAGTATTAATTTATTAACGCGAAAGGAGATTATGGAAAGGAGATTATTAATTTATTAACGCGAAAGGAACGATTTAGAAATCATTTTCATAAAAACGTATCAATTTTATCTCATTTTAGAAAAAAACGTAAAAAACAGAAAATATCATTATTTTATAAAAAAATTACATTGTCTATTATATTTATATTGTCTGAGTTTGATAAAAAGAATTGATGGCTTTTTTAAAAACATCGGGTATAAAAAAACCTCTCACCTCCCGGTCGTTCATTCCGGTTGCAGTACATTAGCGGAAGAAACAACACGCAGGAGTAAAACAATTATGCGTTTTAAGGTTTTTAATTAATATTTTTAACTAATTGCAAAATAAGAATATAAATGATAAAAACAGATTGTTTGATTATTCCCGATTTTTTTGGTACTTTTGGCGGATTTCTGCGTCGTGTGGTTCGTGAGAAGATAGAAATACATACAAACAAACAAAGATAGATAGATACGTTTGCTTACCTACGAATTTTAATAGTGTAGATGGCAGCATTTGGAGACATTTTTAAATTGACGACGTATTTTGATTTTATGAAACTAAACTACGGTATACATATGGTGCCCCAAAAATAGCGCCTAAACTCTGCATATGCAGATTTCTCTAGCCAAGAAAAGAATGCCAAAAGAACGTACTCTACGAGAAAAATACGATAGAAGATAATGCATGGTGATGAATGAATGATGGTGCATAAGGGTTTATGAAGGGGCTCCGGTGCATTTTTGTGCTTTTGTACGGGATTGGCCGAATATGGCATACCTTGATCGCTGAGAAGTATGCTAGGGTCCGGTTTAAAGGCCATCACGAACACCATATCTCATCCCGTTAGATTTTTTACCATGGGGCATCTTCATAAAGTTGGTGTATCCAGACGTAGTGACTACATAGACGAACTTAATTGCTTGTCTGCATGCTGCTTGTACTTCGGTAGACACCGCGCTGCTGCGTCATGTGCACTCAACCGTTTCATGGCGTACTCAAGCCTGTCTTGATATGCTCGGAGGACACACTTTTGAACATTTGCCTTTATAAATATTTTCAAATACTGCTGTAGATGTGTCCAACACGGCTGTGATATTACAGTTTGTCTTGTGTATTTCTCTCGTAAACTATGGCTCGTATAGGTACAGTTCTTTGGGTATTTTTATGTACTCCCAAAGAGGATTCTGGGTGTGCAGGGTTTGGGCATCATTTTTGGAACACCCTATATAATATGAAAGTACGTAAAATTTCTTTATCGATCTTGTAATTTGGTAGTATATTGAGAAAGAGATTCGTTGCCTGATAAACTTATCATATAGTCTTTTAGGGTATTTCTCTTTTCCGCCTTTCTAGATCCATTAATTCTCATTATTTTTTCAAAAAGTTGCAAAATCGCAAGGTATAACACTTCTTAAAATCAAAATTAATTTTTTTTTTAAAAAAGTCTCGTCATTTTTGTTATTTTATATAAATTTAATTTTTGTTTTGGAGTGAATCAATAAAAAAAATATTGTCTTTGCCATAAATTTACTGCATTAATTTTAAACTTACTTTTAGAAATTAGCTGCACTTAATTCTAACCAATAAAAAGTGAAAATCTTTTTGCATCTCTGTATACTCTGTTGAAATGTTACAGACACATCAAAAAGGATATTCGATCTGTACTATCACAACATAATGGTCATGTGGCACTAATAAATTTCTTGTTACTCTGTTCCCGGTCTTTCCTGTCTTTTGAAATTCACTTGACACTCAAATTTCACTTACTTCGCTTGATATTTTTTTTATTCAGTATTTAAACATTAATCGTTCATTCATACAATACACATACTTTTCTTTTTATTCTTATTTAAATAAACCACAATATCTCTTGTATAATGGTAGAAAAAGTAAAACTGTTTAGCATTTCAAAAAATGCAAAATTAACTTTCAGTTTTTCCGGAAAAACCTGTGCCTTATTGTTCGGAAAAAAATTGATTTGAACAAAAAAAATTTTGTGTTGTTGTGCTAGAGAGCCTCAGGCTCTCTCTAGGACGTGATTTGGGGAAGCAAGCCTAGTGGGACACTTGGTGCATACTGCATAGCCCTTGGCACCATCAAAGATCTGAGATGACTCTTGAGAAAGCAAGTATGGTTTGGTACTGTCAGTTGCAACCAAGTGTCAGAGATACACATTATAAGTGTATTTCTGATATGTGTTGTTCTGATACCAGTAGTTTCGGCTTGAACCGGTTTGGAAGCTCTAATATAGCTCCTGATAAGACAATAATTGTGTAATATTTTAAAAGGTCACAGATCTCAATGATTTGCTGAAAGGCATGATTATGGATGGATATTAGTGTCTAAACAGATGAAATTGTGGATGTGGCAAAAAGTGGGTTTTAATATAAATGCAGGAAAAATAGAACAAAATACCTCTAGCCATAGAAATTGTGGATGGAAAAGAAAATTGACAACCAGACACTAGCGAACAATAACAAAAGTTATTCACCAATCGAGAGATGAGAAAATAGTTTCAAGGGAAAAGATAGGTCAAGAAGATCCCATTTAAAGCAGGTTGTTTTTCCTGAACATTGCATGTGTATTAAACTTTTCTGGCTGTGTTGCACTGCGCCAACTCTTTGTTATTGACATCAATGTCGATACAATGCAGCAGAAAGCATTAAAATAAGAACTTTGTTGATTGCAATGATTTGGTCTAAAGAATCGTCTTCTCTTTTGTTATATGTGGCTTGCCTTGTCACGGTTCGAGCCCAGTACCACTAAAGACCCGCCGTGTAGGGCAGCGATGCACGTTAAATCTGTCGAGAGCTGAAACGTCCTCCCGTTGGTGTGGTGTGGTAGTTAGGAGAGGGGGGTGTCAGCTCAGGTGTCGTCCACGTCACTTGACCATGGTTCAAAATTACGTGGTCCGTCGCCAAAAGCCCTCGTGTAGCTGAACAGTGCGACGTTAATATTCAATCAATCAATCTCTTTTGTTATCCACCACGGGAAGAGTTTCTGTCCCATAAAGTTTTTCTCAAGAATTCAATATTGATAAATTATTTCTGATTGCAAAGCATGGAGGTAGATTTTCGAAGCGTGAGTGCTTTTGTGTTACATGGTGTATGACTCCTTTTCCTGAATATCGCAAATAGCAAAGGACAAGGATAAAAGAGCTTCACGACCGGCCCAAATTGGGGTTCCTTTTCGTCCCAGTCGTCTAATGTCTGGGTGATCTACCCATCCACAAGACCGAGAGGGTGTTATTTTTTAGCAGTAGTTAGAACCAATAGTCATTCTGAAGGAATGGGTAACTACTCAAATCTAATCGAACTTACTTCATAATTATGTGTATCCAAATACGTAGACAATCTGTCCCAGTAGTGCAGCGTTTCTCTAAAGTGTGGGACCTGATAACCCTATGTGAGAGGCACAAGTATATTGAAAAGTCGAAAATTAAAGATTATTTCAAAAAATTATTAATTTACTGAAATGAAGCAAAAAGAAATACATTCTAACATAATAAAAAATAAAATACACATTTACAATGATAAAATATACTTTTACGTATATCACTACTGCTCAATGTATTTGATTATTAATTTATCAATAATATGTTAAGAACAAGTTTAATAATTAATAGTGGTAATTGGTAATTATTGGTAATTAGTACGGTTTATAATTACAGTCGTCTTGTGGCTTTATCACCAAAGTTTTTTTATTCATTTTATTTTATTATTATTTATTTCTATTGGCCTGCGAACTGATCATTAGCCATTGCAGACCTAGTACATCCCCCGGAAGCTGGTATCACTTTTTAGTGCGGTGCCCAATATGCGGATACCAATCGACGCAGGTAATTTTGACGCCCAGTTTCCCCCCTAGAGGGAGGCACCTGAGCTCTGATGTTGCGAATCTGTACCAGGATTTAATTTTGCCGAGAGCATCCAAGTCAAACGGATCTTATACATGCCGTATAATCATACGACATGGCTGCTGTCGATTTTGTGCATCATGAAAATCCACCAACTTAAGCCGGGGTCGAACCCGCAACCTTGAGAACAGAAGGCCAGCGACAAACCAACCACGTCCCCCTGCCAGCTTAGCACCAAAGTACGTTATTGAAGTCAATACCTTGTTATTGTATAGAGAATGGGGGGTGGGGAATGAAAATTATGATCGGAAACTGGGTCACAATTGTTAAAAGTTTTAGAAGCACTGCAGTAGTGGTTTCTTGAATTTCAAACAGACAGCAAACCTGATCGTATAGTATTCATACGAGTTGGTTTGATGAACCTGGAGGCGGAAGTGAAACAATCGTTTGTTATTGTTCAGAATCTTAACAGTATCGAACTTTTATGGAAAAATCTTGAGCAAAATGAGGAAAAAAAGAAACAATTTCCTGCTCCTTGATCACCATTAGAATTTGGTTTTCTACTGGTGATGATGATGATGAGCTTGGTGTTTTATGGCGCAAGAGCCAGTTTTGGCTATACTGCGCCAAACATTCATAGATCTGGGGTCTGGACGGGAAAAGAAGAAAAGGAGAAATTGGATGACAAGATGGAGGGTCGAAAATAGAGAAGAATCACTGGGGTACCCCTTGTTTACCAAAAATAGTAAACCCCTTAGGAAAAGGAAAAGATCACTAGGGTACCTCGGGATTGTGACACCCGTACCCACCTAAAGAAGGCGAGCCCCCTGAGGGTGGTTTTCTACTGGAGAAATGGCTGAAAGTGTCATTACAATATGTGAGAGCTTATATGTGAGGATTGTTCTCCTGTTCTCTTAATACTCTTGTCCACCTAAAACCATGTTATTAAAATTAATAATCAGATTTCATGTCTTCTATTATTTTGTAACTACCATTAGTATTTCTAGAACTTCACCATTCATTTATAATTGCAAAAATACGTTAATTACGAGGTATGTTCTGAAAGTAAGTTTCGCCACTTTTTTTTGAAAAAGAACATGACACTCGAAGTTAAAAAACGATCACCGTAAGAACTGTGACGGGGCTTTATCGCGCCTTCTAACTAAAATACCTCTTGGGAAACCTTTTAGGCCAGAATGTAATTCTTTCCAACCAACCCAAAAAGAGAACGTGATTATGCAGATTAGGAATGTGTATATATTTTGGAGCTTTAGTATTCGCGTGGAGTTCTATGAAGAAGTTCTATGAGGAAGTCTAATAGTACTAGCGAAGTTCTGAGAAGAAGAGTCTAAGTGAGTTCGAAGCCAGAAGATCGTCCATTTGCCGGAGCAAGGTGGATCAAGGATTATATTGACGATATAAGTACTGGTAGCTGTTTGCCGTGGATTAGTGGTAAGAAATATTAGATTAAACTTTAATACTAGAGCAGATTCTAGTAAAGTCAGGGAATCATCTATAAATATAGATTTGGTGGTTTATTGCGCTATTTGTTAGAGTTATGGTTTATGTCTCATCACTTCTGATCATAAGCCTTCTAGACTTGTGCTGCTTTGCTGAATATAAATTGATATAACAATTAACTAATTTTAGTATGGAATCTCTGAGTGGTCCATCTTTTATCCCCTCAAACTTAGGTCGCGTGAATGATGAAGAGATGATACCCACAGCCCGTGGAATATCACAGAACTCGCATGTGTTCTTAATTCAACGACGGAAATAGCTTCAAGATGAGGTCTGAGACATGCACAGAGCTCCGAAGATGAGCTCACCGGCATGCCCTTGGTTATTCGAGTACAAATCGGAAAGGCAGATACATGTGTATTGACAAGGTAGTAGCAAATGGATGTACGGGTTGTAATCCTGTATATTATCCCGCTATCACTCGCGAGGGGTGTTCTGTACACCCCAGCAACAAGAAAAGCCTCCTAAGATTCCAGAAATAATGCGCAGAACCACGATTTTTTCTGTAGCTATACATTTAGGCCTGATGAAATCACTGTTACTCGGACGATTGGAACGTAACGACCTTCAAAATTTTATCTGGGGTGCTGAAAACTCTCTAAGAGCAGTTGAGCATATGGATACAGTCAGCTCTGAATGTTTGGAAAATGATTAAAATATTATTTTTCTACTTTATACTATCTTTATCATTAATTATAAAGTATGTTTATTACTGGTATATACGTTTTACTTGTGGCTTATGAAAAAATATAAAATTATGCATTTTAAAATGAAAATTTTGTATGTTTAGTTTAAATTAATGTTAGTCTCATTTGTATGCAATAAATTTAATAACTTTATTTGTATAATACAAAAAACATCTTGTACTTTATAAATATGTATCATAATTGACTTAAAATTTTTCTCATATTTAAATACAAATGTTAAAAGTTTGGGGTGTTCTCTACACCCCGCGTGTAACCATGGTAGCAAAAACAGGCGCGAGTGACCCCGGGGTATGGACACTTGGGACTAATGTATCCATCATACATGAATGTTTACAGACCGCGTATGGTGAAGAGGTCAGGCCTATTCGAATTGTTGGTCGCTAGTATTGCATGCTCTGTGAAAAAAGACAGAATGTGGAAGATGAAGGTCAAAATTGGTTTCCCTCCACATCCACGAATGAAAACAACATTTCGGGAAGTGTGGCAGTATGTTGCATTGCAAAGTACCAAGCTTTACCAGCGTGGTTACTTTAACCAGGGGTGGGCAGACTTTTCCTGTGTTCGCGGTCTACTTTAATTTTTTCATGGTGTTGCGGTTCACCCAGTAGCGTAGGTGTAGTGAGCTAAGATGAAGGTCTACATTTAGTAATAATTAATAATAAATACGGAATATGTACTTATCTACATAACTACAATAAAATACACTTTTGAGACAGCGTTTAAAGCAAAACGCAAGATACAAACATAATAATAATAGCCACAAATATAATAATATCAAATGATGCATTTGTTACGAAACAATTCAAAATGCGTTAAAAAACAAAACATGTTCATCTAAAGTTAGTGCTCCTAGTCAGTGGCGTAAAGGAGAATATTAGGGCCCCCTGCAAAGTCGGGTTTCCGGCCCCCGAGGATCTTACAAAGGATTGCAAAACCATAACGTAACATAGGCTTTGGGCACACACACCCCCCCTCCACGATGCGGGAGTGTACGTTACGGCCCTGCTCCTAGTTATAATCAATAGAATACTTAGATACTGTCAGCCAATCTTGAATGTTTCGGTATAAATTTACTAACTGCTGATCCTCAGGCGGTCACCCCATCATGTCTTGGTGGTCCATGGGTCGACCGCGATCGACTTTATGCTCATCCCGGCTTTAAACTGACTGAAAATGAGATAAATACTTCAGTGTCGGTAGCGACTATGCCAAAAAACAGTGTATGATGCATGTTCAAGATTCCATGGTATATTTTTCTAGAAATAAAGTTTCCGTGCAAAAAATACTAATGAAACCTACTTTTTGAATTATTGTAATCTCTTCCCATGTCATAATCAAGTTAGTACGTTATTTCCAGACGAAGAAAAATTGAAAGAATCTTCTTAAAGGTTATGTAAATGTGCTTCTTTATCACCTAGGTCACCACCTAGACCTTTTTATCACTCGATATCATAAGTTGACTTAATAATTATCACTACATGACACGATAAACTTCAACAAGTTATACGAATAACAGTTCTTACGTTTTATGAATAGAATGTTTCAAGTTGAAAAATGAGTACTCAATTACTTCATGTAGCAATTGAGAAAAATGTCCTTCATATCTGCAGGAACATGAAACATGTTCATGAGGAGTTTAGTCTGATAAAATGTGTAATGATTGACTATATAACAATCCTTAATAATACTGAACTTAGTAATAGTATAGCAGTAATAGTATATAAGCAGTTTGTTTTAAAAGTAAAACATCTTTAAATGATTTAAATGATGTAAAATAAAATTCGTATTGAAACTTCAAAATTTTCAGACTATTTATTATTGTGTACTGTATTTTTATATATATTCTATCCAAGAGTAATGACTAAAGAAAGGGACATGTTAAACTGATCATATAAGTAGCTGTAAGGCCATCGATTTCTTTTTTTCATCTTGTAGTCCTAATATTTATTAAGGTATCCGACTACGTTCGAAACCGTGATTTTGCAAAAGCTTATAAATGGATAATATCTATAATATTTAGTGTCACTTAGATTAAAAAACGTATATAAAATTGTTTAAGGAATAGTATTACAATTAAAAATTATTTAAGTACAATATTTTGACAAAAATTGAACATAGAATGACCCATTTTCAAAACATTCTCCTTTTCTGAAAAATGCTTCTATTATAATTATATTTTGCTTGTGTATATCTCAGACCTCTGTACAGAGGCTGAACTAGAATTTTTGAAATATATAGCTTAGAAGTGGATTTCGCCATATTTTACTACAACAGAGGGGGAAAATTTTAAGAAAAAAACGCCGATAATAATTTAATTTGGTGGTAACTCTGAAAATAACGGGAATTTTTCAAAATTCCTAGTTCAGACTCTCTGGAGAAGTCTTTACTTTATATAAGAAAAATACTATTATTATAGAATCATTTCTTATAAAAGGAGAACGTTTTGATAAAAGGTTATTCTAAGTTAATTTTTAGTCAAAATATTATATTTAAATAATTTTTTTTGTCATTATGTCCTTAAAATAATTTTATACATGTATTCTAATCTAAGTGACACTAAATATAATGAAAATTATATTTCTGAACGTAGTCGTATACCTTAAAAAGAAAAAGGATTTGGTTATAAGTGCATGCTTACAGGCTAAAATTGTTTCAAATACTTTTATAATTATCCTGAAACGTTTTTGTTTCAGAACCCTTTCACACGATTCAATTTGTGCCACACATAACAGAAAGAGCAGGTAGTCGGGATCTATTTTTGAATGGAAGTCATCTGGATCCCATCACATGTGGTCAACTGGCACTCGTTGCGGGGCCACTCCCTTAATCTCTCGAAAACCACGTCCTCCTCCCCACTAGTTGATTCAACTAAAAGAATATTGTGGAAGCTACCCTCTTCACACTCAGCTATTTGTGTATTGAAAATGAAGAATTATTTTATTGCTTCTTCGGACTCAATTATTGTTCAGATGAATCTGGTACTTACATTACAGTCAACTTAGTGTCTGTGTGAAAGAATTTTTCTCAGCACTTCACTCTAGAGGAGTAGCGACAGAAAACGAATTGACCGCACAAAGTTGCCTCGTGTGAATTCAGCCTTACATTCCTTTCATTGCACATTACGCTTCTCGTTTCATTTAAAAATTTTCTTATGACTAAATTTTTGATAAGGGCAACCTTACTACATGTCAAGCTTTATCCTCGTGGTTTAGAAATATGTATCTTTTCTTCATTTAGCGAGAATTACTTTTAAAAACAAGTAATATAAAAAAAATTGAGTCAATTCCTACTTAGATTAACAAAGAAAAGTTTTAATTTATCTACTTTTTATTAAATAGTTATATTTAATATAAATACGTACATACATATGACAGAATCACAAAATTAAGTGGTAATTAATTTTTATTAATTATCATTAAAGTATGGTATTGTCAACCAAAACAATCGTGTCTATAAAGTTTCAGTTCAACGGAATGCTTTAAGACGTGAGAAAAAAAACTTTTCAAGTTTTGATACAAGTCGCCAAAATTGTCGCGAAGTCACCAACGTGGCTGTATTTGTAATTCTTTAAATAATTAGTTATAATCAATTAATTTTTATTAATTATAATTAAATTATTGTATTCTCATCCAAAATGATTATGTATATAAAATTTCAGCTCAATTGAGCGCTTTAAAATGTATTTTATTAACAATTGAAAATTCCACCAAGATAAATAAATAAATAGAGAGTGTGAGCTAATAGTAGGAATTGAATAAACGAGAAAATGCTTTTCACCTTGCAACTTTTCAACTTCCTATTTAGATGCTACATTGATGGGAAGTGTTGGAGATTTATTTGGAGCTGGAAGTGAAACTGGCCGGACATCCATTTCATGGTGCTTATACATAGTAGCCGCTTATCCAGATGTGCAAAGAAAGATCCAAGAAGAAATAATGGATGTCTTAGGAGCAGAGAGGAGTCCTGAGTTTCTAGACCAGAAGTCGATGCCTTTCACACACGCAGTAATCCTTGAAGTTATGCGATGGAAAAGCATTGTACCTATCAACGTTCTTCGATAGTAAGAAATATTTATTTTTGTTTATTTTTGAGTGTTAAAATTAAAATATTCTGTACTTATGTATTATAATGTCGACCAATTTCATCAAATCAAACACATCGCCAAATAAAGCGATATATACCCAATAATGAAAACCATTCGAATATAATAATAATAACAATGATGTCAGTATTTGGCGAAATCGGTCGACAGTATAAAACGTAAGTAACACGTATTCTTATTGTGATAGTGCTAAGAATTTCACACACACCATCCCAATTCGTTTTTTCCCCTTCTTTTTTTCTTTTTTTTAAATATTTTAAATATATTTTCCTCGAATCATTGATTCTATAGTCTTTGGTATAATAGTTTTTATACTTTTGAGAAATAAAAACTTTTTGTTGTCATAATGTTGGAATATATTTGATTAAGTAGGATTTTTGCTTAGAGTGTATGTATTGTGCTACTTTTCAAATTTTTTTTCAAATGGGGTTGCTGATTGGTATTTTTACCATTGAAGACCTAGTACATTGTGCCCGGGAGCTGGTCTCACTTTTTAGAGCGGCACCATCTAGGGATATACCAATTGCTACAATGAAATTTTCACGCTCAGTTTCCTCCCCAGTGAGAGGCACCTAAGCTCTTACGTTGCGAAATTGTACTAAAAATTTAATTTTTACAATAGCACCCAAGCCAAACATGCACTTTAGGGTTCTTTAACATGCCGCATGAAAATACACCGACTAGGGCTGAGGTCGAATCCGCAAATTTTAGCGTCACTCAGCCGTCAGTGATAACATGTGAAGATGAAAAAAATTGTTGGTATATGAGACGTTTATTTTAAAAGTGGCATCAGTCATTTTAGAAAGAATAAGTTAATGATAACATTTTTTTACAATTTAACGGTATCTTTTCATTTTAAAAAAAATGTAATAATTATGTTGAGAATTGTTGCGATTTTGTACGAGAACTTTTTAAATTAATCAATATTTTAAAAAATGTTTAAATGTAAGTGGTTTAAAAGCAAAGTGACTTATACCACTTTCAAAACAAGCGGATCTTATAATCTTCCCTTTTAATAGACGTATTATTCATTTAGTTTATAATTATTTTCTATTCAAAAATATTTTTAATCAGTATTTATTATTTATTATCTATATAATTTACATTTGTATTTATTAATTCCTATTTGTATAAACTTATATAAAAGAAAGCTTACATTTTGAATTCACTGGGTATTATCACATTAACATTAAAAAAGGCTAATGCATTGTAAATAAATGTAAATAAAAATCTTCATAATATCAATACCTGCTAGCAAAATAAAAATTTATTGTTATGAAATGTTTAAAAGTTATCAAGGAAGAGGAAATTTCTCGATGACAAAAAGTTTTTCCGCGTTTGATATCAGTTGTATCAGTTCACACTCATTTGTTATATCAGTGATTTCGCATTCAATTTTTTTCTGTTGTAGTAAAGGTTGTTGAGAAGAATCACAAGGACAAGAGGAACACTTTTGAAATTAGAAAAACATTTACCTGACCTTTCCGTGTATAAGCGGAGAATTTTTTGAAAGTTAAAAGTAAGGGGATTATGTACGAATCCATTAATCTAGGGAAAAAACGAAGTTTAAAATCTTTGTTAAAAAATATTTTCTGTTGATCATGTGCAAGCAAATTTTAACTTTTTGAATATTTAAAGTAAAACTTTTTTCTATAAAAAAAAAATCTCGTAAATTTTTTAAAGTTAGTGGCAGAATCCAAAAGTTTCCGATTAGTTCTTAAAGTTTGCATTCACTTGAAGGAAGAAAGGAAGATTCGATATGGGTACCTTCCGTTCCAAACGCAAGTACTTTACCGATCACGCCAAAACGATCGTCTTCGCGTGATGTTGGTACTAGTTCATATAGATATTACACCGCCACATACTCCCCTGCCAATGTTTCGGCGAATAGGCGAACAAACGATACCATATTCGTGGCGAGCGTGTAAGCAGTTGCATCACTTGATGGGTTGCGTCATTCGTGCGTGACGGCTTGCGTCATTTGTGTGAGACGACTTTGAGAAGTAACGGCTAATTTGCGTCAATGTTTGACGACTTGGTTGCTTTTGCGATGGATAGATGGCGCCACGACTGCGGCGCGTGAAGGGTGCGGTTCCTTTGCACGGCCAGGGACACCAATGAAGGAAGGAAGATTCGATCTGGGTACCTTCCGTTCCAAACGCAAGTACTTTACTGATCACGCCAAAACGATCGTCTTCGCATGATGTTGGTACTAGTTCATATACATATCACATCGCCACACACTCAGTAGGATATGTGAATGCATATGTCCATCATGTGGCGAATTTTTCCTTCAGGACAATAAACATAGGTCGACGATTACTTTTCGCACTTAAATTCCTCTTCCAGCTCATTTTCAAAAAACAAAAAACAAAAAAATGTCGTAGATAGAAAGACTACCACAGGAAGTGTACAGTATAACAAATGAATGGGGAAAAAATGTGTTAACTTCAGGTAGAATTGCCAGAAGTGTAATTACTGCCGTTTGCGTCTTACATTATAGCAATTTGGTTGGAAGATATTCTACCCATTTTACACACTTGGCAACATTTTCGCACTAATGACAACATATTTGAAAATTTTTTTTTGTTCAATTAGGCTTATACAGGATGTTGCCGAATTCTACCGACAAATTTGGAATGGCGATAGTAGATAGCATGGGGACAACAAATCACCACAGAACATGGGGTCGCAAAACCCCGTTTAGTTGGAGTAATCCGCAAACACAATTATGAAGGGTGTAATGTCGAGTGGAATGAAAAGAAGCAATAAAAAGTAAGAAACACATTTATTAGACTCAAAGCATGTTTACAATACGAACAATGCATCACAATTCGAGGCCAGAAATGCAACGACAAATGATTGTCATAGGAATTGTTCGAAGTTGCTGCCGCGTAGGTCATTGCACAACCAACACCGAAGAACTGTCGAACACGTTAAAGCAAATTCAGTGTGCTAACCATGTCAGCTGAAGCGACCACGATCCGTACCATGAGATGGTACAATGTAGCCACAGGCGTCGCATACACAAGAGATTTCATGTGTCCCCAGAAGAAGAGAAGTCCAAGGGAGGTACTCCCTCCCGAAACTCCTGGGATAGTGGAAAATTTCGTACTTGCAAGTTTCTTCAACCTTACCATGGGGTTTGGCCACATCCCTCGTCTGGATCAAGGTCCTCCCGATGTCTACTATTATCGCGATTTTCACCGACTAAACAGGATTTGTGATTCCATGTTTTGTGGTAATTTGTAAGGTGACCATTTTTTTTTACAATGAAAAGGAGGACGAAAAACTTAAGAAAAAATGACAACTTAAATATATATATGAAACGTTTTATTAATTCAAACGAAAATACGCTAATTACGCTTAAATTCTTTTTAATTATTATCTTAAACGAGAATGAATGATTTTTTTTGTCTGCATATCATTTTCTAATATATCGGAAAATTCGGGCAAAAAATATCCTTCGTACTGAATTTTACGGTAAGCACTGTAGCTAAAATATCAGCATTCAATTTGGTGTGATTTCTCACTAGTCACTTCACAAAAATCACTACCAACTGAAAAAAAACTCTTTCAACTGCTGCATCAGTTCCAAGGCAGCACATCGTAAATTCATCAAGAATAATTACATTTTCATATGGAATGTGTTCATTTTTGAAATGGTTTAAGTAATTTCACCCCTCTTTTACCAATTTCTCAGCATTTGATTTTCCAATTGTTCCAATTTATTAGAATTTAAATATATATTCAGTCTTCTTTCTACATCAAGCAGATAATTGTCATCGATTTTAATATCAGGCATTCCTTTCGATAAGAACTCAATGTAATTCTATATCTGCCCAATTTACTTGCAACAAAGTCAAAAAATACCATTGAAAACTGTTATTTCCTGTGATATTTGTTTCAGACCATTCTTCGACATTTTGGAAACACGTTTGATTCATCTCTGAGTACAGAGATTAACAGATCAGTTTTAAAATATTGAAAAGGAGGTCAAAAAGGAGGACACTTTTAGAGGAAGGACAGAAACTATAAAAGGAGGACTGTCCTCCCTAAAGGAGGACGGTTGGTCACCTTATTAATTTGTCGTCCCTATGCTGCTGCCCGCTATTATCCTTCTAAATTTGTCGGTCGATTTTGGTAACACCTTGTGTACGAGTTTCGAAATTCGGATGAATATTTGAAGAAACACACTCTTGGCCTTTTCACGGATCGGTTTATATTCGGGAAAAAAAGAAGAAAAAAATGGTATTACAAACACATGGTTAAATTACACGTAAGAAAAATACATGGAAAGAAAAAACGAAAGAGGTTAAGCACTGGCCAAAACAGTATCACCAATTAAAGGAATCACAATCGCAATCGATATCAGTTGGGATACAAAATCGATAAAATCGATAAAGATTAAATCTTGTACATAGATACATAACATTTTTAGTTCTATTATTTCTATAGATACGAATAACCGCGAAAGTAAATAACACTCATCATATTATTATCTACACCACTGTTCTGTGTTAAGGAAAAAGAGGACTGATGTATATTTTGAATATTGATGAGGAGGCAAGATACGATTTATTATGGAAAATAGTATCATAATTTAAGAAGCATAAGTATATATAACCTGATATGATCACATTGCTCGTACACATACAAATTACTTAACGTTACACAATCATACTTTTTAAAACACTCAAATATACTTTGATTGGATCTGATTTCAATAAAAGTAATTACTATATACTAGTCTGGCAAAGAAAAGGGATTTTTTAAAAAAAAAATTTTTTTTAAGCCAATCAGCCGGTGTCAGTTATTTTATCATTTGAGAAAAATAGTTTCTTATCACAATGAGAGATGAGAAGAGCAGATTAACCCTTTATAAGGCCGTGGGAAGTATATATCCCGCAAAATGTCAAATTTTAAATGTCGATGGGAAGTTATTTTCCCACCTATTATTTGTTTGACTAGTACGACAAGTAGTCGACACGACAATTACGAATTTTCAAGTCGTAAACGCAAAGGACGATCAGTACATTTCCTGAGCAGCAAGAAAACTATTCCAGGTGAGGAACGATTGACTAAAGTTAGGGAACTTATGATATCTTTACAACAAACACACAGACATTGTCATTGATACTCTACTGAAGCAAATGGAGCAAGATACATTTGTACAGCTTGCAATATTTTGATTTCTGTTTTCTTAAGGGGACCGCTGCACGTTAAATCCGTTGAGGCTCAAGCGTCTTCTCGTTGGTGTAGTGTGGAAGTTAGGAGAGGGGGTGCCAGCTCAGGTGTTGTCCTTGTCACTAGATCATGGTTCAAAATTATCCTTTTAACTGTCATGCCCGAGATAATCTCGGGCACAGCACTGGTGTTCGACAATGTCAAGCCCGAGTATTACTCGGGATAATTTTTTTGAGTGCATCGTATTGTTTTACCCGAATATATATCGGGAGACGTTTATTTCGGCATCAAAAAATTTTGAAAACCTCAAAAACATTAATTACATTCTACAGGATACTGATCCGAAGCAAATAACTTTAAAAGAATAGAATTCGAAAAAAAATTCAAACATTGTTGAAGTTGTTTTGTTGCAAGAAAATAACACATGTTCCTTTACCATATTTCTAGTACTTTAGCCAACACATCCATATCCGGGTACGATATTCCTCAAGGCACAACAATCATGGCTAACTTCTGGGCGGTGCATCATGATCCCAGAAATTGGGAAGATCCAGACACTTTCAAACCAGAAAGATTCCTCAGCCCTGATGGAAAGAGTGTGGTGAAATCACCTAGTTATATGCCTTTTTCTGTCGGTAAGAAAACTTTGAAATTAAATAAAATAACATAATATATCTATTTGTATATATATATAGGATAAAAGATACTCAGGTAACGGTTATACATTTACGTGGAACCTTAGAGAAAACTCTATTATCCACTCATCATAATAAATAGAACAGAGAACAATTTGTTGAAGTTACATATAAACATAGAAATCAGTCCACATTAAATGCAGAGCAACAACGCTGGTGGAGGGGGGGGTGGGAAACCTCTCCCAGTTGATTTAGTTTCTTTTTCGCTTTCATAGGAAAACGAAGAGAAAATGACGTCACATCTCCATGACAGCAAAGCCCGTCTTTCAACCGTCTGCCGCATCTCGACGGAACGAGGAGAGAGGGGATATATTTCTTTAATAACAAGGATTAAGAGAATAATATTTTTAAGTCCGTTACACGTTACCTCTAAAGTAACTGTGTGCGATTATTGAAAGAAAGTTTTAAATAACCACTTGGAAGAAAAAGTAAGAAAAGGTAGAGGAGCTTGAAATAAGATCATGAGGGGTGAAGTTGCCACACTAAACGCGAACAAAAGCTTGCATGGCGCGGGGGAGAGGAATAATTAGAGTGAGAGAAGTCTTGCAAAAGAAGACAACTAGTGTAAAATAATAAAGCTCATAATTTTTTAATTCGTATCAAGACATTCTCATCCTTTTTAGAGCTGGGAAGTGTTGATATGAGTGATTAAGAACTGCTCTAGGTCTCTTAGAAGAACTAGGAATAGAATTGTCGTAAGCCGGGATTTCCCTGATAGATTAAAAGATATTCATACTCATCACGAGATCTCCGGCGCTCTATGAGACCTACTAACGTGAAATTTGGTAAGCTTGTAGTAATGTAAATGGTATACAATAGCCAACAGTCACTGAAAAATTGTTAAGTAAATAAAAAGAGAGAGAACTGAATTATTTAAATTTGTTCAAATTGAAACCTTTCAATAAACAATAAATATCTAAAGCTTGCCTTAAATTAGGAAATCCGACTGGTTTTAAATCATCGTTTTCTTCAAAAAAGTAGAACTTTATTTTTTAGTCTATTTTTCTGTTTAATACGCTTTCTAAAAGTATCTTACTTTAATCTTTATATACAGTAACAGAACTTGAGATTAAAAACCCTTTTCGTCTTACTTTTGAAATAACAATATTTTTTCTTTTTTTTTTTCTTTTTACCATTAAATTTTTTTTAACTCTAAGAATAACGGATTAGCGATAAAATAGAAAATGAATTTATTTTAAATGATGTTTTATATTCTATTTGCCAAAGTTGTACTAGAAATAAAAAGTATTTAATTTCATATTTTGACTGCATTATAAAGGGTTTTTTAACTATCAAAGTTTTAACTGGATGTTTCTCTTTCAGGTAAGCGTGCTTGCCCTGGTGAAACTATGGCCTACATGCAGATATTTTTGTATTTTGTTTATATTCTTCAAAAATTCGATCTTCGATTCCCAGAAGGTGTGAAACCAGATTTTGAGGGAAATCTTACAATTACATTCGCACCAAAGCCTTTCAAGATCCGCTTCATACCTAGAAATTGACGAGATGTATTTATGTAGCAAAATTATTGTGAAAAATGCAGGATTAGAATATTTGCCTTTCTAGTAAAAACTGAGAATCATATGTCATCTGGTATTGTATAAAATACGATTTAATGATCTTATATAGCGTTTCCCTAAACTGAAAAAAAAAATGTATGTATTTCTTTATTTGTATATGTACAAATAACAATTTTTGTAACTTCTGATGAAATTATTCATGACTAAAATAAACATTTTTTTATAAAATCTTGATCTAATTTTTTTAGAAATCATTTCGCTTAATTAGTACCATGTTTACCTCAAAATAAGGTTTAATGAATACCAAGCCTTAGCATAATTTTTCAGGACACCAGCAAAACAAGCCCTACCTTCCAAATAATGCCAAATGCGTGCCAGATATTGTCGAATAACCAATCAAATTTCAGACAGCGTTTCGTAATAGATTTGGTTACAATTGATCAAAAAGTTTTATGTGGGAAAAACTGCGGTCAGGGTACAATATAACATCTATCAACAAGTGAACAATGCAAATCCTACAGGCCCCAGCAAATATTATTTCTTCAGTTAGAAGACATTATTGGTGAATAGATTGCTCACAGAAGAGCAAGAAGTTTGGTTGTTCTAATAACTGTTATAACTACATTTACCTTGTAATAGCACGAAAGTTAGACTAAATGCTGGAAGAATGAAAACCATCACAACTTTGAATGAATGACTTTCTTCAACAATGTGTTTTATAATAATGTTTCAGAAGACGACGACATGACTATATTTCAATAAATATGTTGTTGTTGTTTCTTATGCCACCTGATTGACAGTAACATCAGAGCATGGTCCACGAAATTGATCGCGGCTAAGGGCTAAATTTTTACGCTTGTCGTTAGCCTTAACCATGCAAGTGAAAGTACGATTTTGCTCTGTTCCAACCCAATTTTGAGGGAGAACACCCTGGGGGTGGTCAAGGGGCACCCACCTCTCTTCCTCGACAGGACTTGCGGTTCGACGGCTATTGTCAAAAATGTCTCAAATTCCATCACATTTAGTTCACTCAAGAATTTACCTTATTTAAGTAAATATGAGTCTTGTGGGTGATTTTTTTGCTTTCTTCATTGTGGTTTACTGACTTTAATTAACACGGACGACGAGTACCAGGGAAGCCTTAGCGATTTTTCTCTATCTTCAAATTTTTTTCTTGTCATTATATCTCCCTTTTTCTTTCTTCTTACAAAATTTTGTCAATATCACATTACATGTACGTTTTTTAAAAAAATAATTATCCAGTATTAGATGCAATTTAACTAAATATGGTTCATGTGCCAACAAGATCAATAAAAACTATTCCATTTAACTTGTTGATATAAAGTTATCTCGTTTTCCAGCTGGATACTTTATGAAAAGTGTAACAAAGTTTGAAAGTCTACTCTATATAATTTATCCTGAAAGGTCTGAACTTTACTCATATTTTTAACACGCTTTTATAAGTTTCACTTGTATGTAACGGAATCGAATTCGATTTTTACCCACTTTAAAAGGTCAGATGAATTCGAAATTTGCACACTTGTCCAAGACCGATGACAGTACAATAATTTCACAATTTTGCTCCATTGTCCTGAACAGGATAATCAGGAATAACGATTTCTAGATTCGGCGACCAATTTATTATACCATTCCCAGATTCGGCGACTAATTCTATATACCAATGCCAGATTTGACGACTAATTCCAGATCCTGTTTTCAAATTTGGAGACTAAAACATTAAAAATAACCCTAAAAGCGAGAAGGGTTTTTTTTTTCTTTTTTTGCGTTAGCAATTTCTTATCATAATATAAATAATTTTCCAGTCTTTCTGAAAATGGGAATAAAAAAAGAAGACGTGTGTGTGTGAAAAAAAATAATTTGTTCTAACTCAGGGATGGGTAAACTTTTTTGGTCGGGGGCCAAAAATTAAAAAAAAAAGTGTATGAATAAATGAGTTTAAAAAAAAATAAAAGTACATGTATTTACTGTAGATCGAACTAAAAAATGAAAAAAATAAATTATAGTTTAAAAAATACTAAAAACACGCTTTTATGGTTAATCGAACTAAAAAGTAAAAAAAAATAATAATAATTCTTAATATAAGGATAAAATGATTAACGAGAAAATTAATGTCATTGTGGTAAAAGCGTGAGGTGTGCTTTTTACTAAACTTTTACACTAACTCAGAATTTCGAAGTAGAACTAGCAAGAAATTATAACAAAATTGATATAAGGCACCCCACGCTTTTACCCCAATGACATTAATTTTCTCGTAAATCATTTTATTCTTATATTAAGAATTATTTTTTTTTACTTTTTAGTTAGATTAACCATAAAAGCATGTTTTTTTAGTTTTTTCAAACTATAATTTATTTCAAATCTTTTTCTTGTCATTATTTATCTCTTTTTCTTTCTTCTTTAAATATACAAAATTTTGTAATAATTACCTAGTGTGTTTGAAGGAACATTTAATATGCTAATAAGATCAAAAAAACTATTCCATTTAACTTGTTGATATAAAGTTATATCGTTTTCCTGTTGGATACTACATGAAAAACAAAAGAAAAAATGTGATTTGAAAGTCTACTATATATAATTTATCCTGAAAGGTCTGGATTTTTAATTCGACACTTCCTGATTACAAGTAAAAAAATGTGATACGCATGTAATTTCAAATATATATATATTCAATGAGCACCAATGATTAAGCAAATTCCTTAGACCTCCCAGACCTTGCTTTAGGCATAATTAACTAATATTTGTCTAAGAACAGAGTTTTCTATCAAATATATAAAAAAAAGCTACATATGAAACAAAGTATTGAGAAGCAAGGGCATAAGAAAATCGAAAAATGACAAAAATTTTACGAATTTATTTGCCAAATTTCACTTAAAACTAATAAATTATTTTTTTAAAAAAAATACCACTATGTCCCGTCATTACCTTACCTAAGTTAATACTTTTTTAAATAAATTCGATAAACATTAAAAAAGTGTAAAAAAAAGTATGAAAATGCAAACAGTTCCGGTTTCGATATCTAAATTTCAGTTCGTTTTTGCTGCTCACTCTTAACATAAAAACTGTTATAACTTCGTAAATAATTGAAGTACAAACAAAAGTAAGGTATTTTTAGAAAGCAGAAAATTCAACTATATAAAATTAAAGTAAAAAAAATTCGTCATTTTCATCAAAATTGACGTATTTGCACTAGTCAGGCATCTTAAAAAGTCAAGCATTGTTACGCTTGAGTTTGTAACGCTCGTAACAATGGTAACAATACTGCTCGTAACAATACTACTGATTCATTTTGGTTTAATAAGTCATGTATCGGAGAAATGTGTGCAGCGAAATGTAGAGCAGAAAATGGACAAATAATTCTAATGGTTACTATTTATATTTCACCGAATCAAACTGTAGGAAAAAAATATCGAACTCATTCACAAAAATTTAGTTGCATACACTGTGAAGCCGGATCAACTCTTCTGAACAAATTGATTATTATTTTAAGTGACGATTTTAATGCAGATTTTTCAAAAGACAAATCAAAGCCTTTAGTAGATTTTTTTAAAATCAAAATTCAATTTAATTATGTCAAATGATCCAAATGAAAGTACGACAAAGTATGGAACAAAGCTTGATGGAGTTTTTTTTTTTTTTAGATATTTAAATAATTTTGAATCTAAAGTATTTTTATAACCTATTTCAGCTACCATAAGCCTATTGTTTCATTCTTAGAGTATAATTAATTCACAAATATCACATTGTATATTTAGCAAAAAATATTACTTTATGTGAGTACAGACATATGAATAAATAATTTTATAGGACAATACTAATATCCCCTTGTTTTTTATTCCCCTAACTAATTCCTGAAATAACATTACAAAATTTGAAGTTATCACTTGTATCGTGTGGTCATATATAACTATTAGTGAATTATTACGCACCAGCTAACTGGAAATTTTAAACTATTCACCAACAGATGCTTGAAAATATTTTTATTTCCTGATTCGAAAGAGTTCTTTTTCGATTATACGCGGAGAAGAAAATGCTGCATCATTTACATCCTGCTGTATAAGAGAGAGGTATGTTTTCACAGTTTCCGAACAATGATAAACATTAGAAAACGTAACAGTTTTGACAGGAGTATCATTATCAATCGCAATCATTAGAATCGCTATCCATTTGACTCCGACAAATCAACAATTTCCACAACTTCAGTTGCCCCGATAGGCAGTCCGTCATCAAACATATCATAATCGTTAAAATCTAAAAAAAATATCCTCTGCGTTGTGGATTGGGATGAGATAAGAAAGATATTCCCTGTCTTACTCAAGACTCACACAATAGGTTACATTCACGATTCGTCTGCATCTGTAAAGTCCAATAATAGTCTTCACCTTTTCTTGTTTAAATTTGCTGCTGACAAGAACAGTTTTTTTGTGTACCAGACAAAAAAAAAACTATTTGAAAAAAAAAATCCATTTTTCCTAAAAAAGATTTCCTGCTGCTGAAATACCGTGTTTTCTCGAATCTAAGCCACACTTTTTTCCCCCAATGTTAAGGCTGCTGAAAATCGGGAGCGGCTTAGAATCGAAAGATAAAAATTCGTTGGATGGGGCAATTACAGGTTTATGCATGTATTTAAAAGTTTATAATACTGGTAGAGTAACTAACTATTCACTTCTCAGTAGTTCTCGTTCTTAATTTATTTTACTTTCGTAAAAATTGGATATCTATAAACTATTCTACATTTTTCATAAAAAAACTTTTGAGAATTTCGGGTGCGGCTTAGAATCGATGGTGGCTTAAATTCGAATAAATACGGTAATTCGGAGTTTATTATTCGTTAAATAGGGGTTTTTCGCCTTTATTGCAATCGGCGAAAGAGAAAAATTCGTTAAATCTCGAAATTCATTAATAGGGTTTCGTTAAATCGGAGTCCGACTGTATATATAAATGTATAAGAAAATGGTCATATGGAGAAAAAAAAGCAAAACTAAATGAAATTTTAAGAAAATTAACTACTTTATATAGTAATCGAAATTATGTGATTTTTATTACATAGTTCAATTTGACCGAAATCAATGCAAAATAAACAGCGGTTCTAATCACGAAATGTCTGCTTATCAGCAGACTGATATCGTGTTTCTTCCTCACGTTACTGAAATATGTACACAAAATTGGAACGGAAAATTCTAGCAAAGTGCATGAGAAAAATTTGATTCCGTGACATACAACACTTAGGTTAACATTATGTTCCACGAGAGAGAAAAAGAATTAAGGTATCCGACTACCCTAAAATCATGATTTTTTTCAAAAATTTGGCAAATTTTTTTTTATGATTTTATTTTATAGGCCATTTTATTAGCTTAATAGAAATACCAAACTTTTTATTTACCATTCACTAGAACAAAAACTACAAATGTTTTAGTAAAAGCAAATGCCATAACTTAACACAAGATGTCAAACTTTAATATGCGTTTTACTCGAAATGTGTTTTTTTCGAAAAACTCAAACGGGGACAGCGATTGCTCAAAAAGTTTTGAAAATAATTTGCTGAAATTTTTTGTGAATGTTTTGTATAACAGTAGAAGTGTTTGGATAATCAGGTTTATCAATCCCTGTTTTATTTTAAAATTTACAGTCCTTTATGTGAATATAATCACTGTTTAAGTAATTTCTCATATAATAAGTAAGATAGAGTGCTCTCTCTAGTTTTTGTAAAAATTAAAATATCTATTATCCTGAAGATCATTTCAAACATGAATAACAAAGTAACACATTAAAATTGAAAAATTGAGAATTTGTTTAAGAAGTTTTTGTACAGAACGGGACCCGTTTATGTAATTTTTTATACACTTTCAGGAGTTTTTTACCCTTTTAATAATAATAAATTTTTTTTCTGTTTTCAATTTTATGATTTTTTCCTTAAAATATACTAAATAAATCTAAAAATTAGAAAAAAATCCCCAGATATCCATTTTTTCAAAAAAAGGTTGTCGCAAGTAGTCGGATACCTTAAGTTGCTGTTTTTCAGTATTCTGGGGAAATAGTTTGATATTCATATTAGCTAAATTCAGATTATTTTTGGATCATTGATATCTCTCTATAAAAAGAAAGGGTTTTCACATGATGCTGTAACGAATTTATTTATACATAAGGTATGGTTAATAAAAGCAACAACCTTTTTACAACAGAATGGAGCAAAACCATAGCTTAGACAAATTGATATTTATGATGATGGTGAGTGCATGAATGTGAAAAAATAGTTAAACGTGAAGATGCATTGCAAATTTTACAGCCAGTTATGAATAAAAATCCATATGCAGAAAAATATAGAGCTTTGTACGAATTTCTTGCTTAAAATGTATTGAAAAAATTAGAACTACATAATACATATAAATTAAAGTTCTACAGTTTGAGCAATAAATATGAGCAGCTGTATAATTTATAGAAAGGGGGTCGGTCCGCCGCCAGGCGGACAGGGCCCCTTCCCCCTAGTTATAATTTAAAACAATTTTATATTATTTAAAATAATGTCTAATGAGTTTAGATTATCAGAAAAATCTTAAATGTAAATGTTCACACGAACTGTTGATTTAATAAGAAAACCCATACTTATTTTTTGCATATTTTTCTAATTTTTTTCAACGAAAAAAAAAAAAATTTTTTTTATTTATTCGGAGCTTATTTGGGACTTTGTGTTAATTCCTGACGTTGCTGTTTATTCCAAAAATTTTCCAAATCATATTGTTACGTAGATCCGAGGGTTCGGGGATTTCATGTAAAACAATCACAAAGAAATAAACAGTTCTTTAAGAGCGATGCGAATTTATTATCAAAAATCCAATCCTTTAAATACAGGATTCAGCGGCAATATTCACAGGGTAAATATCCGAAGGTCTTCACACCTTCAACAGCAATCAAACACAATCATAAGTGTTTAAAAATACACGTAAGTAAAGATTATTCATAAGCACAGTCAAGCTAATCGCTAGTCAAAACAATCCTCACTACTCGCTGGTTTAATCTAGACTCATCGCCGTACCGGCGAGCATCTTTTTATAGGCGCGACAGAAACTTCCAGAAATATAACAGCTCGTGTCATTGAACGTGAGACTAGTGGAGAGATCCACTACTTTCTAGAAGATTCCAGAGATTTCCGAACTCGCCAACATGGTCGCCAGTGATGCCAAAATGGTCGCCAAAGTCGCCAAATTGGTCGTCAAAGATGCCAACTTGGCTCTACCGCCATGATTTCGCCAAGTTCTCATTGAATCGCCATTATAACGTAAGGGGCGGCATTGCTTGTGAGTAGCACAATTTTAACATGAAATAAATATAACACACATAAAGTAATATAAATGCATTAAACACTCAAATACAAATTATTTACACCATTTACACAAAATTCGTAACAATATATATATATAGTACACAGATAATCGAAAAAAAATCGTAAAATCACGATTTCACATTTTCTTAATAAAAACATTTTCCTTACTCTAAAAGACTAAAATAAAAATGCATGTACATCGAAACTATTCATACATAAAAAAACCATATATAATTCTAACTATAATTCTATAATAAACTAAACTATAAATTCTAATAATCTGCACAAAATTAGTAAACTTTAGTTCAAATATTCACAATCTTCATTTTCAGGTTCAACAACAAACAAAATGTACAAGGAGAGATTGCTTGCAATTCTGTTAACTTCCCAGCTAAAACTATATTTATGCAGGGAAGACCGAGCTTACCCAGTAAGGGCTTAAAGGAGGCGACGGCAACTTATGGCATCTACAATTCTACACTTCTCAGTGGCACTCAACACTACTCTACAAATTCAACAATTTTTGAGAGGCTGAAAATTGATAATTTTGAAATGGAACTTATTAGATTAATATTTTAAAAATTACGAAAAACACAATTTACTGAATAAAAAAAAAAAAAAAAAAAAAAAAATCAGGAAGATAATAAGCAATAAATCGAGTGCTATTTTAAATTATTGGATGTCATTGATGGAAAGATTGAATTGAAGAAAATTGCATGCACTCTGTGCTTTCCGCTTTTGGTTGTACATATTTATGTGAACAAATTTTTTCTCATATCAAAAATATTTCGAGTCTGCAAAGAAGTAGTTTAACAAGTTCCGAATCTTGCCAAATTGAAAATCACAAATTACACCCCTGATATCGAGGTATGAATTATAGCGGTGTAGGGACAAGGTTTGTATAAAAATATTAATTTTTTTATTTAACTACATTGAAAAGGTATACTTATACTTTACGCTGTTTATTTATTTTAATATAAATTTGTTTCAGAGATACATAAAGCATAATTTATGAACAGTTTAAAGTTTTTTTATTTATTTTGAAAGAATAGTTATATTGTATGTATAGTTTATAGTTATAGTTTATAGTTTATAGTTATAGTATAGATTTATAGTTTCGTTAATAAATATTTTTAAATAACGCCCAAAACTAATATATAACAAAACTATAAATCTATATTCTTGACCTCTATCCACTAAAGCCGCATTCACATCAAGGCAGCCAGAGTCGAGCGTCTAACCAATCAGAGACTTCATCTCGGGCGAAATGAAGTCTCTGATTGGCTAGACGCTCAACGCTTGACGCTTACTGCCTTGGTGTGAATGCAGCTTAACTCCACAAGCATTATCGCGGGAACCGATTGTTTCAAATATTTTCTACAGTGTGGCACCCTGAATCATATTGGTAGAATATTACTTATTTCCAGAAGCTTTATTTAAAAGCCTACTTTTTATTTAAAAAAAGCATACTTAATTATATATTGCATAAAAATATTTTAAATTTTAGAGTTAACATTATTTTGAGGATTTTCCATAATAACAATAATTCACACAATGATTTTTAGTAGCAGTAAATAAATACCCTCTCAGGGGGCTCACCTACTTTAGGTGGGTACGGGTGTCCCAATCCCGAGGTACCCTAGTGATCTTTTCCTTTTCCCAAGGGGTTTACTATCTTTGATAAACACGGGTGTCACGACCCCGGGGTACCCCAGTGATCCTTTTATATTTTCGACCCTCCATCTTGTCATCCAATTTCTCCTTTTTCTTTTCCCGTCCAGACCACAGACCTATGAATGTTTGATGCAGTATAGCCAAAACTGGCTCTTGCGCCGTAAACCACCAAACTCAACTCAACTCAACTCAGTAGCATTAAATGTCATGTATACAAAAATAATACACATTTATTTACAATAAAACATATACGGATGAAGGAACGAACAAAAATTCAATACATTGACCAAAAAGAACATAAGCATACACACAAATACATACATATACACCAAGGTCGTGACTACTACCGTGTCAATGATACAGGAGCCCCAACATGTGTATCTAGTCCCAGTAAGAGGGTTCTCATATCCAAAAAAGGGCCCCAAATGAATTTTGATACAGGGCCCACTCAGAGCTAGCTACGCCTGTGATATACACATACATGTATATAAAAAAATCAAGCTGAAATTAAATATAAACATATATATTCAGAAAAAAAATCATTAGCATATTAAGAATTAATGAATGGATAATAGGATAGGGATCCCCAAGCACACATGATATAAGTAAGATAGAGCGGATAAGGTAAAAAAGTAAAAATGGCTATTTAATTGTATCTACAGCTAAAAACTTTAAAAAGTTATAAATCAAATTTTTAATTACCGTAAATACCGACGTATAACGCGCACTTTTAACCCAAAAAATAAGATCGAAATAAGGGTGCACATTATACGCCGGGTATAAAAACGATAGCTTCAAAAAAAAAAGAGATCTGCATAAAAAAGTTTAGACCTACAAAGAAAGGAATACTGTTTATTCAAAAGAAATGTCACACCTTATGAACTTAAAAAAAAAAGGGATATTTTTTTAGAAATACACTATTTTTTCAAAATCCTGGGATAATACCTCGAATAAATGGTCTTAAATCATAATAGCATTGCCAACGTACATTTCAGATTCCTTCGTAAAAAAGGGGATGGGATGCGCTTTATATGGCGAATATACCTTAAAATTAAAAAATCCTGCTTGAAAGTATACGTGCGGGTTATACGCCGAATTTTACGATATATTAATAAAGAATACTTTTGTTTAAAAGGTGAAAAAATATCAATCCAATTGATTACACATGTAGTAAAAACATTGTATTTACATGTTGTTCGTACTTTTTTTTTTTTTTTTTTTTTTTTTGTCTGAATTATATATTTCACGGATGTCGGGAAGGACAAAAATGAGAAATACCATTTATGAATTTGTGATTTTACAATAGAGACAGCAACTAATTTACAAATATGACGTCTTCAATTACCACACTCCAGAAAGTAAGTAATTTTACTGACCGGAGGCATTTTTCAAACAAGTCGTGCTGTGCTTCAGTGAGTATTCTCATTGTCAGGTTTTGACCGACTGACCTAGTGAAAATACTGCTCTTCATTTTACCCTTGGCATTGAACGTCTGTGGAATCACGTTTTCTCTCTCTTTTAACAAAAGAATCTTTTTTACCTGCAGTTTTTCGTCAACGTGTTTAAAAAATTTTCAGAAGCAAAGCGTTTATTAAATCGTAACTTCGTGAAATGTCTGATGGTGAATTTTCAAATTAAAGAATTGTATTTTTCTACTTTGGTGGTTTTTGTTTTTTATCAATGTTTTGATTGCTTAGTACTCCAGTTTGTTCAAAACGGAAAAAAATCTATCTTCAATTACACGGGACGTGGAATTACAAGTAAGTTAATTTTGAAGATTTTGTTAAGTAACTATCAATATTCATATAAAAATAATGTATTATAGTGTAATTTTATATAATTAAAAAAAATCCATACTTCAAAGATTAAATTTGAACGTAACCTTTATTATTTATTTTATCATTATACTACTTTTATTATTTTGAGAGGTTTTTATGAGAAAAATGATATACTTATACATTTTGAACAATATTTTTTAGACGAATCCTTAAATATAGGTATTAACGACATACGTGTGTGTAATAGAATAATATAAGTCTAGAAATGTATTTTTATTTACCGTGAAAATCGTTTAACACGAAATAGAGGGGGATTGAAATATTTCTTCGTGTTAAAAGATATTGCAAATAAAAACAACAAAATTAAGTTTATTAGAGTACGTTTTATTTACATAGATATGCATATATGCACGAATTTAATAAAATCAATGAAACCAAGCATTTGCAAGAACTTAATGAAATTTAATACAAAATTTTCAAATTATTTGAAAAGCAAAACATTTATTGAGTTTTTGGAAAATAATTTGATATTTTTCTTAGCATCAAATTGTTTTTATTTAAATTGTTTTTTAGCATCAAATCGTAAAAAAATTGTTCGCGATGTCGTTTATTCTGTTATTTATTTCACCAAATAACCGTCAAAATAACTGCGCATACTTTTCATGAATTTTATGCTGTTTATTTTCACTTTATACATAATTCTGTTCAAGTCTCCAGTATGACATTATCTGATAACTTACAAAAATTTAATATTGTTTTCATTTCTGTATATAATTATTGATTTTGTTTTATGTATAAATATACATGCTACTTTACTGCCAAATTTTGTGTCAATCAAAGCAGTATTTGTTAATTTTTTTGCATTTTACATCTTCGTGCTTAACTTTTGGAAGTGAGTGTATAAAAACGATAACTCTAAAAATGAAGAAAAGATGAGCAATAAAAAATTAGATTCCTACATATATCCAAATACTTTTTATTTAAGAGAAATAGTATTTCTTTTGAACTTTCATTATTGGACAACATGAAAAAAAACCTCTAAATTCGTCTTTCGTTATATCTTCAAGTACATCATCGAATTCTGTTTCATATTTGCACCGTCACTGTTACTCTGATCTATAAAAAATAATTATCTTCCTTTCCATCTAGATTGTTAGATATACTGCTTCTTTTAAATA